>JAVQJS010027089.1:0-13162 GCA_036024795.1 Galaxias rostratus | reverse complement strand
CCCCCCCCCCCCCCCCCCCCCCCCCCCCCCCCCCCCCCCCCCCCCCCCCCCCCCCCCCGAAAGAGCAGGGGGAGGCGGAGTAGTTGAAGAAGTGGGGAGAGGATACTTCCTGGAACCGTTATCTCCAGGGTGTTCTCTACGCTCCCATTTCCTGACTACTCCAAGTAGTCACGGCCATGTCAGTGGATTTGGTCCACCTTTGCCACTTCCTGGTGACCTCCACAGAACCAGAGGTGCACCAACAAGGCCAAACTTCTTTCCTTGGGCTGTCTCCCTGTCACATATCTTTAGCATGAAGTGACGCACACTTAACCCCTCTGACGGAGTCGACACTGCTGTTTGCGTTGCCCCCCCCCCACACACCTCCTCCCTTTAGTTTCTATGCCTCTGTCACAAAGCTCCGGAGGGCTGACGGATCTCCAACCGGTCTGGACCGGTTAGCGTCAGCTCCCCGAGACGCGGACGTGTTTGGTGTTGCTCCACGATAAGCCCCGCGTCTGTTCTCCCGCCCCGCCGCTTTCAGGGGGTCACTGCCGCTGTCAGCCATGTCCAACCTCCACCGGGATCCAAGCTAAAGGGTCGATCAGGTTGTCAAGGACCCCGTGGGGTGGTAAGTGGCGCCCCTGTAGGGAACGGCAGGGCTGGAGGGGTCCAGTGGGGTGTTGGAGTGACGGCTAAAGGCAAGGCCAGAATTGAAATCTATTATTCAAGGTGTCTTTCTATGCTGGCGCGAGTTACTATATTCTATATACTACATTCTATATACTGTATTCACATCAGATGGCACCTTTACACTATTATGAAACCAGATCGAACGACATTATTGATATTTTCACACGATTTTAACATTTCCAGAGCGTGAGGGTGTTTTTCCACTCGCACTTTTCCTCTCGCACACACACACACACACACACACACACACACACACACACACACACACACACACACACACACACACACACACATACTCTGATGCACAGACAAACATACGTCTTTGAGTGTTTTGAAAAGCGCTTTATAAATATAATGTATTATTATTATTATTATTATTATACCCATTTGACACACAGAACCAAAAAGTTCAGGCATGCACACGTAACTCTTTCTTACCCTTATCTCATTATAGATGGTATTGCATGACTCGGGACAAAAGAAATGCGTTGTTATGCACAACACATCCTAGTGCATAGGCGACAGAGACGAGGGTGAAAGATAAAGAAGGTGTATTTGTGTGCGTGTGTTGGCCCCGTATGTGCAACCCCGGAGATGGGCCTGACCAATCACAGGGAGGAACCACACACAATGCAGAGAAGAGAGAAAAAGAGAAGAGACCCCTAAGTGGGACGAGCAGATGAGAGACAAACTGCGGGAGGGAAAAGGAGAGGGGAGGGGGAGGGAGCGGAGACTGAGACGAGGGAGAATGAGTTGGTTGGGATTCATCCGGCAGCCACATGGGGACTATCATTACGGCACATCAGGACAATGAATGAGGCTTTCAGCGAGCGGTAATAAGAATTTGATAAATCATGAGCCGAGAATTAACTAGACGTCAAAACAATGAAAGCCCCCTGATAGATGGGTAGAGGCTGATGGCACGATTACTCAGGGAGGAGCGCCCGGGAAAGGGAGAACAAGAGAACGAGGGAGAGGAGTAGAAAAGAGGAGCACAGGAGAGAGAGGGGGGGCGGGGGGTCTAGACAAGGTCAAATTGGGGTCCTGGAGAGAGCGAGGATGTAGAGGTGGAGGGGTGAGAGGGGCGCAAAGTAAAGAGAGGAGAGAGAAAGAAGGAGAAAAAAAACAAGAACGAAGAGGGTGATTGAGGAGCTGATGGAGTGGAAAAACGGGTCACTGAGCAAAGCAGTAGGAGAGTGAGAAAGGGAGGGAGAGGAGGGGGGATCAATAGGCCGCTGAGGTATTGGAGTTGAAACTTAAGTGGTTAGGTGCATTAGGTAAGCTGCCTGTGTGTGTGTGTGTGTGTGTGTGTGTGTATGTGTGTGTGTGTGTGTGTGTGTGTGTGTGTGTGTGTGTGTGTGTGTGTGTGTGTGTGTGTGTGTGTGTGAATAATACTTTCGTAGTAGTAGTAGTAGTATGCGATTGATAGTAACTTGATTACATTGGGTTGTGCAGGTGAACCCTCGTCTGGACGGCTGTATGAAGGAGTGGCGTTGGCTTACTGGGGAAGACACCTCCATTCAGGAGACCATCCGCTCCAACGACAACATGCAGTGCTTCAGCGTCGAAGACCACGGGGCCTTCTATCCCGGCAGGGGCTTCGCCCTCTACAACATCACCTACGGTATGGGCTAGCGTGTGTGTGTGTGTGTGTGTGTGTGTGTGTGTGTGTGCGTGCGTGCGTGCGTGCGTGTATACACGTGTGTGTGTGTTTTGTTTTAAAAGACATAGTTGTGTTTGATTGATGGGGGCATCGTGGTGTTTTTAGGCTTGTATCAACAATACGCTACTGTGGATTTATGATCATGACATTCATTCTCCAACTTTTTTTCTGCCTCTCTCTTCCTCCACTTCTTCCTCCTACTCCCCTTCTTTCCTCCATCCATTGTCTCCCCCTCTCTCTTTCAGAGTCTCAGAACCTGAGTGTGGAGTTGTCCCTGCGGCCTGCCTCCTCCATAGGGGTGCTGTTTGCCCTGGTGCACCAGGACAGCGTTCCCCTCTCCATCGCCCTGGCAGACTACAGCCCCGTGACCGATGAGTGGCGCGAGGTCAGACGCTTTTGCGATCAATAGGAGGGCTCGAAACGCCAGTCCGTGTGTGTGTGTGGGAACGTTTGTTGGTTTTGAACCTCCCTTTCAAAACTCCAGGGGCTGTGTGCGCGCTCGTGTTTGACTTCCGCGGCGTTATCTTTTGACCGGCCTTGTCCGTGTTTTCAGTTTGTTCTGGTGTCCGTCGGCGACGTCGTCGTGGCCAGCGCGCCGGCGTTCATGTGTGACGGGGAGAGTCACGTGATCAAGGTGCTGTTCGCCGGAAACCAGACCTCACTGCAAGTGGACGGCGATTCGGGTCGCAGTGTGGAGAACCAGGAAGCGGTGGACCTCCTCTTACCTTCTAGCACGTTCCTTGGAGGCCTCCCCGGTACAGCAAAACACATGTATTTGCCCAAACATAGAAAACACATTCGTTTTTTTGTCTTTAAAGCTTTTCTGTACCAGCAAAGCAGTGCAGCTTAGTCCTGTGGTATATTTAACAATTTATAGAAAGTAGATGCAACACGCCATCCAACACACTTTATTCTCATGTTAGCCTTTTTTATTCACTGCAAGGGATTTCTATGTTTCCCCTCTTCACCTTTGACCTTTGCCCCTCAGACGTCCCGTTGGTGTCCACCCTGGTATCAGCGCCCTACAGCGGCTGCATGGAGGTCAGCGTCAACGGAGACCAGCTTGACCTGGACCGGGCCGACCACAAGCATAACGACATCCGCTCGCACTCCTGCCCCCTGCTGGACAATCACCTGTGACCGCGCGCCCTCGCCGTCGGTAACGGACCTGTCCCTCAGACTGTGACACACCGACAACCCTTTGAGGCTGTGCGTAGACGAGTTGCTAGGATACAGCAACGTATGTAAAACATCCTAGGAGAAACGTCTCAATCTCAATTTGGTATTTGCTGCCGTACAAACATCTGCCCCAAACGATTGTCTGTGTGTCGTCGTCTTAAAAGCCCACTTGAACCTAAAGGGGCCTTATCTTGATCAATGGCAAGTAACTAGTAGCAGTTATACAATCATCCTACTTAACCGGCCTTGCTGGAAACTCAAAAGCTGATTTGGAGAACACCTTATGTGAAAATAAAATGGTGCAGGCTTCTGGCCTTCCGGCTTTTTCCAGAGAAGGCCCTTTGGAAATCCGCGGAACCTGGATCGGTTTTGTTGTCCTTCTTACCACCACACATTCAATCCGAGACTGAGACCTGGATCCATGACTCGTCGTCCCAGGTCAGTGTTATCGTTCGCTAGGTGCCGAGATCGCCAAAGTTGTACCTAGGTCCTGTCGGGTCTGGGTTTGGGTTATTGATTTAGGACCAAACAAAACGTACCTGGTTAAAAAACTCGCCAAGAACCCCGTGTATGGTAGTAGCCAACACAGAGAGGTGTGGTGTACGGGAGGGCAATGCTCCGTCGGTACCCTGCTCTCCTGAAAACCTTGCACATCGTTGCAGATAGAAATGGACTGTGCGTTAAAAGCTATTTTCTTGTAGAATTTATCATATTACTTATGTATCTATGCACTCCAAGTCTACCTGCAACCTTTAAAAAATCAACCGTGTGCCTCTACGTGACAACTGACAAACCATCCCTGTAAAGCGACAGTAGGCAGGATATGAAGCCTTGGTATGCTATAGTGCCATGTAAAACAAACGAAAAAAGAGTTTGTGAATTAGCTTCACGAATAGCTGCCAGTTTGAAGGCTAATGTGCTGTAGGGATTTCTCATATATGGTGCAAGCAGACAACCACCAAACTGTGCTATCTGGATGTCACTGCAGTTAACCCTCACGCATTGGTCAAAAATAAATGAAGGTGCAGGTAATCCTAGAAACATCAGTTTCAAGGTAGTCCACCTTCCCCATGAAGCTTCCCTCAGTTCAGTGGTGTTCAGTGCGGTGAAACACCCGCTGCATATAGAAATATACCCATCGAAACGGCGCTATTTTCACTTATACAGTACAGTACATACTCTTAAATCTGTTGCATACCAATCACCATTCTATTCAACGTTGTGCGTGTGTTGCGTGTCGTTCCCGAAAAGAGCTGTGGTCAAATACGCAGCCACACCCCTTTATCTTCCCCGGCCAATGAAATGCCGTTGGTTCACTGACCACTCCCCCCACACCCACAGGCCCCTTCTCTTGCTCAGACTCACCGCCAGATACATGGAACATGTTCTTAACCAATCAGCTATGGAATGTCAAACCGAGTCACAGAAGCACAGGTAGGGGAAGGCACGTTTCTTCCGCAGAGGAAGAGCGACGGAGAGCACTGTCCGGTTTCGAACCACACGAGCTACTGAGAAAAAACACAACAAAAAGAGCGCGCTGTAATATACTGAGAAATGTAAATATGTGAGTGTACTATGCTTTTTAGAAAAAAGAAAGACAGAGAAACCAATACGCTACACTTTTTTTTCCCGTTTCTATCCGCAGAGGTAACAATACACCCTATGTGTTGTCCTGGAGAGAGCTGGTGTCCCAAACACAGATCAATACTAGTCCTTGGTCTTAACAGTATGATACAGGATCTCTATTGACAGGGTTTATCTTGAATCTCCAAAGTCTGCCCCTCATCCTTACCTCCTCGCCTCTTTCTCACTTAAAACACACCAAAAACAACGTCACTTCTCCTGCCCTTGTTGTTTCTCAGAGGATCTTATAGGAGGTTACGAATGGAGGAAAGACTTTGGAAACTGACCCAAGGATTAGATTTAATCTAGGTGCTGGGGGAAATCAGACTCTAATGAGTTTTAATTCCTTTATGAATGTCAAAAGGAACAGTGTGCTTCGGAATGCCAAAAAAAAAAGGGCTCCAGCTTTTTCTTTTTGTCTTTTGTCTATTCCGTCTTTCTGATGAATGAATGTCAGAATGTAGAGCTCAATATATTTTTCTTGTTTGTTTTTTTAATCTTATTTTGTCATGATATATATTGAACATTGTTTTTATTTTTATTTCTCACTTTTAATCGTTAGGATGTGTGTACCAAGCTGAGTGAATTCTGCCTTTTGTATGTCTGAACCTCCTTTCACAAATGAAAATCCTGTTTGGAAAACTAAAATAAAGACGGTTGTATGAAGACGATCCCATGGCGTGAAGTTGTACTCCTTTCTAACCTAATTAGTTGTTTGTTGTTATTTTAAGCGCACTGTATTAGTGTTTCCACATATGCCCTCGTGTTGAAGGTATTTTCTAAAGCTGGATGTTGCTGGCCCTGGTTGTTATAAGAAGGTGTTTGGGAATCGGTGCCAACAGGAACGGCCTACCACTGCTCTGGTATGGTTTAGACTTCTGGGTTTGGCATGAATACAACCGACTGCTTTTTCTGGCCTGGCCTCTAAAGCCGCAGTTGTTTTGTTGAACTAGTAACTGCCGTCGGGTATATTTTTATATGACCCGGTGCTGTGTTACAATGACACCAGACGAGAGCAATTCTAATTCCATACATTGCCCTACTCAAGTCTTATCTCATATTGCCGGTGTACACAGACCCCTCTAAGAATAATCCTGTGACAGGTTAATGTTGACCACAAGATGGAGCCACAGACCTCCACAGCACATCATTTATCGATGAATTCAAACATGATGACACAACAATGACATATTTCACAGGCATAACAAT
The DNA here is from genome assembly GCA_036024795.1 of Galaxias rostratus. NCBI lineage: Eukaryota > Metazoa > Chordata > Actinopteri > Galaxiiformes > Galaxiidae > Galaxias > Galaxias rostratus. The sequence continues at coordinate 6,816 of JAVQJS010027089.1, read as the reverse complement.
ATATAAATAATCCTCTTGATATCTTTACATTGAATGATTTTTTTCAAGCAAGCCCTTTTATAACTGATAAACAGTGGCTGTGTTCCTAACGATGATACACAGAAATCACACCAAAGGTTGTTCAAAAATGATATATCGTAGTGTGTAAATATAGTATGACTATAATAATCGTATTGCCTGACATACACTTAAATCGATGCAATACATGACCCTTACAAAAGCCTTAGCGGTAGCGATAAATTACCTATGCATGGCTACAACACACTGCATGGACAACATGATGGTGTCACACTCGAACGGTGACCGAATAAAATAGACGAATAACAGTAAAATCATCATTTAAATATATCGGCTAACAAACAATTATACATACAGTATAAACACAATAAGTATTAAAGTGAGGATTTCCTCACTTGATTGTATCCATGTAGGCATGTAGTTATGAAATCCAGTTACACATCTACATAACTCCAGGACAGCACAACAGCGCGCGGGTCAGTCTACATGACTGCCGATGAATGAGGTGACTTGTGCTACATTCTGTGGCCATGTAAATATATGACCCATGGAGGGCAGCCCAGACATGGAGAGCTTATTTCCAAAATGAGATTCATGTCATTCGGAAAATAAATAGGAAGGAGAAAATTTACTTCCGTAAAACATTTTGATGGTTCGTTCTTTAGAATCTAGTGTTCGGGTAAAAAGGTTTGATAAAAAGTTGATAATCCCTATCATGGCTATGTCTAATCTGCAAGTACTGTTAGAGATATTATTGACGGCTCATTGCCTCTCTCATTGTCTAAGAAAAGGAGAGGAACTACATGGACAAATTATGAACCCCTCTCACTCCCTCTCTCCTAAAGGTCAAAGGATAAAAGTTGGTGGTTTGCACCCCGATTTTGCTTAGATGACTTTCCATTTTCTATGTTTCATGTTTTAAATAGACATGTTAACATATGGTATTACCTTCCGGTAAGGCACCACAGCTATAATTACAGAAGGTGCATATTAGGGCGTAATAATTCTCCAGATACAATTGGTAAGGTAAACATATATTGTTCACTGTATTCCGCCATGCAAATCATAGTATCTGTGTCCCTAGGTGAAATATGCTCAAGAGAAGTTGGGGTTTGCACCTCAGCTGTATGTAACAGGTGCGAGAAACAATTAAACGTTTAAGGTAAGATTACTGAATTTAAAAGCGAAGGCATTTCAAACACAATGTTTCACCTTAAAACACAACTGTTCCATACCCATTCAATGTGAAGGTTTCACAGAAAAGTAATTATCCCCGCCCCCCCACCCCACCACCACCTGTTTTTCCCTGACGGCATCTGGCGGTCTTAACAGGCATAAGGCGGGGGCTTCTCGAAGGCTTGGGTGTAGAGCGGCCCGTAAAGGGTGGGGGCGTTGGGGGTGAGCATGTAGCCCCCCGCCTCCTGGGACCCTCCACCCTGGGAGGAGGGCTGGGTGGGGGCGTGAGATGGAGGCTGGCTCTGGCACTCCTCAGACAGGCAGGTGGACGAGGGACCCCCCTCTAGGGCGGGCTGGGGCGTGCCGGGAGGCTGATAACTGCCTGGGTGCTGGGAGAGAAAGCAACAGGCCGGTTAATAGAGCAGAGGGGAACTACGTTTATCTGGGTTGTTGGACGAGACAAATGGGGAGATCGATGGACTAAGGTCAGGTGGAGTTATAGCTAGTACCAGCTAACGAATCCTGGCACCTACCTGCATGGGCAGAGGGTAGTTGGGATAGGCAGGCAGTGCCTGTCCAGAGGGACAGAAGCCAGCATAAGTGACCAGGTGTTGAGTTGGGTTGTACAGGATGTGGGGAGGAGGGGCCGGACTGGGGCTGGCCATCAGAGGAGAATGGTTCTGGTAGAGAGAGGCAGAGGGAGAGAGAGAGAGAGAGAGAGAGAGAGAGAGAGAGAGGGAGAGAGAGAGAGTGAGAGGGAGAGAGAGAGGAAGGGGGAGAGAGAGAGAGAGAGAGTAGGAGAAAGAGAGAGAGAGAGCAAGGGAGAGAGAGATGAGAGAGAGGGAGAGAGAGAGAGAGAGTAGGAGAGAGAGAGAGAGGTCGATTTAAAGTTAGAAGCAGAATATAAGATGCGCATGCATAGGCCTGTGGGTGTGCGTGGGCACGTGATTGCGTGGGATTAGGTGTGTGAGTGTCCGTGTGAGTCAACGCCCTGCACGGGCACAATGCCAGGCCAGCTCCTCCTCCTCCTCCTCCTCCTCACCAGGTCCTTGTAGGCCCCCAGGAGGGCGGCGGTGATGATGCCCAGGAACAGGCCCCCCACGTTCAGCACCACACAGGCCCACAGCAGCCGGTACAGGTGGATCACGTCCCAGCAGCCACTCACCCCCGTGAACTCGTAGTAGACAGTGTGGTAGTCCGGACTGGGGAAGAAAGCAGAGGAGAAGATAAGGGGTTTCCCAGGCCGCGGGGAGAGGGGGAGGGCGACGGAAACTAGCAGCAACGTGGTACGAATGGTGGGATTTGCTGACGAGAGGAGGAGGAAGAGGAAGCTCAAAGGTGAAAGAAATATGGCAAGGTTGCTTTAGGAACCGAAGGGCACAAACATATTCCCTCGGGAAGGGGGAAGAAGGGTCACCTGAGTTGTGTGCAATGTGCAGCATTGACACACACACAGTACTTTTTCTGTCAACCAATCAGATTGAATCGTTACCTCTCACAGTTGTGCAGGGCACAGCAGTAACAGGTGTTGCTCTTCACTCGCAGCTTACATTTACTGTCGAACGAATAGCACGTCACCTAAAATCATTTAATGCACACACACACACACACACACACACACACACACACACACACACACACACGTACAAAAACAGACACAAGCGTTCAATAAAAAAACATTGTTGGAAACGATCTGCTTACCAAGGCTGATAGATTAAATCTAAAGTTTATAATATAGCATATTAAACGTTATATAAGATGGCAGCTAGCTAATCAATACTCATTTGCCTTATGCAGAGTTAACATTGATTTGAAAAAATCTGAGGCCCTTGCAAAAGACAATGTTTTGCTGTATAGAAGCCAAGTCTAATCGAAATTAAATTCATTTAATTTCGTTTTTCGGTTGTCAGTGGGGGTTTTTAATTAAATGTTTGGCCCCCAAAACAGGTGAAGGGACCGTGTCCAACTCCTATTCATTTGTTCAAGGCAGGAGGGGGGCACAAGGGCTACGCCATAAAAAAATATAACGTCCTGATATAATGACAAGTAAACGCCTCTAGGGGTCAGTAGAGAGCTAAGCCAATGCAAGCAGTCATCCTGAAAACCCCGTAAAGGATATACAACACGCTCCATTAAACCTAACTATGTCTATCTAAGCCGTACAGGCCCTGAACCTAAAACTCAATATGGAACACCAAGCACAGTGTTTAGGACGCCGATGACACACCTCGTAACCTTTACGGTCCAGAGAACGTTCCGGAAGTCGTTAGATCCTAGTCGTTCGGTGGTTAGAGGAGGCGCAGTCTACTTTACTGGAGGTCCGTCAACCCCTCGGTCAGACTAGCCGTTATCTCGTGATTTCTTTGACCTTCTGGCTTCCTAACAGGCCGGCCTGACATTGCCCCTAAACTCGGAGACCCCAAAGAGTTTGGACGGGGGCCGCAGTGTGTTGTTCTCGTCTCTCTTGGATCGAGAGCGAGGGGACGAGACTCACCTCGGAATAATAGCTGTCGTAGGCGTAACCGGAACCACTGGCGTAAAACTCACATCGCTCCTCCCGCAATGGTCTGGTGTCCTGAAAGACAAAACCGGGAGAGACAAAGAGAGTATTGGAAATATAAAGAGAAAAATAGACAGATATAGATAGAGAAACAAGGTAGAGACAATGCTTTAGGAAACCTCCTAAATACATAAAGTACATCTGTGTTAAGTGTTTGTAAGTGCAAGTAAAGGGTTTGACCTGCAGATGTGGCTGTGGTGGGGTTCGGAGGGAGAAGGGTGCATAGGGAGCGAGTTTGAAAGGTGGTTTGGCTGACTTCTCACAAAGAACAAAAAGCCATAGATATATCTCCACCACAAACTAGACAAGCAAGGCCTTTAAGATTAAATGCTTTTGTGTGTGTGTGTGTGTGTGTGTGTGTGTGTGTTCGTGTGTGTGTGTGTGTGTGTTTTGGCACTAGACCGGACCGATAAACATGAACGCGAGCCAATACATCAGCCCAGGGAGAGATAAAGGAAGGGGAGAAATATGAAACAGTCAATAAAGTTATAGATGTTGATGTATATGTCAAATATGAAACAGTCTATCAGGTTATAGATGATGTAGACGAAACAGTCTATCAAGTTATAACTTTAAAGGCATTGATGTATGAGAGACTTATGAAACAGTTTATCGGTTTATAAGGGGTTGATGTATAAGATAAATATGGAGCAGTTCATAATTTTATGGACATCGGGGTATAAGAGAAGTATAAGTCTATCAGTATGTAGCGGTTGACATATAAGAGAAATTTAAAAGAGCCTTTTCAGTTTGTAACAATGGTCCCATCATGTCGTCCGAATTCCAGCCTGTTCTGTAGGTTAATTCTGAAGATCTGAAACTACCCTGCGCTTTTATTAAAGAGATTTGTTAATGAAACGGACACATTGATTATGTGGTGTTAGCCTAGGAGGCTCGCATTTCCTACGGGATTCTGTTCATAGGTAAGGCACACTGGAATGTACTCACTGCTAAACCCCCACTGAACGTCCTCAAGCAACTGATTGGCGCATCTATCAAAAAACTCTGGTGCTATTCACATCAGATCAATTTTTCAGCTTTCTGCCAAAAAATTTTGCCGACAAACAAAGACACATCTCATCATGGATTCACATAAGCTGCGACCCCAAAATAAATGGCTTTTTCATGATAGGAGGTGACCTTAATTAAAAGATAAAATGTTTGGTTTTATTTCCAGCCCTGTTTTGTTTAACAAGGGTTCTAGATTGGTCTGTGGAGAGTCATCATTAGTTTCTGTCAAAATGTTTCTAAAGGGGTATCTTCCTTCCAATAGTCTACTAGAGGGGGTTGTTTAATGACATTCTTGATTGATAGGGTAGCTCTGGTGTAGTGACGTCTTATATTGCAGCTGTGGAGGATACTGTTACCACGGTCACCGTAGAAGGATGCTGAGAGTAGGAGACTTCCTTTTTGAGTATCAACTCATCATTGTTCTTCATTAGACGAAGCCAATTACTGTTTTTGATTAACATGCGTGGCGAGAAAGAAACAGACGGATTGACGGACGGACGGACGGACGGACGGACGGACGGACAGACAGACGGACAGACAGACAGTCCTGCTGTATGGGCTGATAACACAGCCAGCTCTGAGATAGATTGGTCTGGTCTGACCGTTTTTCTGGGTGAGTGATGGCAGAGAAGGCACCGCGATCACAGTTCCGTGTGATTGTATCCACTGAGTTTCATTACCCATAGCCAGACATTCAGATTGGCACGCTGTCTGGGCGGCTGGGGGTGTGTGCACGTGGGCCCCCACACACAGAAAGCATTCCATGGCACCACCAACAGCTCCGAGACGGCGTTTGTACTGTAGGGATGAGATACCTACCATGAACTCTGCGGCGATGATCCCATCCACAATGGCACAGAAGAAAGAGGTGATGACTCCAATACTGATGAAGATGATGGCGGCAACAAGCTGAAGGGTCACAGGAGAAGAAGAAGAAAATTAGAGAAATTTTCTTTAAAAAAACAAGCTAACAGAGAAATTAGACATTGATCAAGGATAAAAAAAATAAACTGACCCGTCAGCAATTTTGGTTTCTTTTACCTATCTACCATACAAACATACGCGCAAACACACCTTTGCATTAACGTCCTTGCTAGCCCCTTGTGTGAACTGGGAGTGCTGATTGCAGTGTCAGGATGGGCCATGTGGTAATAAAGGAAGTGCACAGCTGCTTTTCCCATCAAGGGAGAGGTGCTTTGTGGGTAATTTACAGCCAGGGAGTCCACGAGCAGGCCAGTCGACCGACCTTCTACACCAGCAAGGTCAATCTCATTCCCCCAATCTGATCCTCTCGCTATATATATTTCTTCCTCTTTCTGCCACCCTCCCAAAAACATACTCACACACACACAAAATTACACCATAGTTAGATTCTCTGAGAAATGCAGCCAACCCACCCCCCCACCCCCACCCACACACACACAATCAAAAACAAGGCTAGATTACCTGAAACACTTAGACAGACTCTCATACACACGATTACATAAAAATCTAAGTTAGATGCTCTGAGAATCGCATACCGCCCCCCCCACAAACACAGATAATAGATGAGCCCACCCACCTAGAGACAGAGCAGGTACCTTATCTTGATTGTGACTTTATCACATGAAAGTAGGACGTCATCCAAATGGCTCAGTTCAATGGATAGTCAGTGGAGATATCCTTTCATTACTTTGACATGTCATCCCGGTTAGATCAATCCCTTTAAAGGGGGCTTTCCAATAAGATCTGCTGCTATCATGTCCGATGGTTGTTGTTCTCTCTGGTCATCGACACTTATAATCAGCCCGAAATATCATATCTGGACAAGAATATGGATGACCGTTGGCTCAAGACAACCCCCCGCCCCCCCCCCAACACACACACATATCTTGAAGAAGAAATAGAAAATTCTGATCTTGGCAGCAGTTTTAAACAAACCCATACATATGGCCCTATTAAGCAGCTGTTTGCTTAAGAACAAGTCCCAGTTCTCACACACACACACACACACACACACACACACACACACACACACACACACACACACACACACACACACACACACAATT
>JAVQJS010027082.1:0-22235 GCA_036024795.1 Galaxias rostratus | reverse complement strand
CCGAGGTCGGGTCGCGGAGGCAGCAGTGTCAGCAGGGCTTCCCAAACTTCCCTTTCCCGGGCCACATTAACCAGCTCCGACTGGGGGATTCCAAGGCGTTCCCAGGCCAGCGTTGAGATGTAATCCCGCCACCTGGTCCTAGGTCTGCCCCTCGGCCTCCGCCCAACTATATACCAAAGAAAGACAAATGATATGTAGCGTGCCAAAGATGACAGCATGTTTTAGGAATCGGCCATTGCTTTGATTCATTTGTTTATCCCAGTGAACGTTTATAGAAGTAAAAACGGAAATGTACTGACAAACACATGACCGTATGGGTTCCAATAGTTTGTCCCTCTGACAGTGCTGAGGTGAGGTAGGGGTGGCGCATGGTGTAGTCAGGCACCTCTAAACAGCCGCTCCCCGGTGGCCTGTTACCGTAGTCACTTTCCATCACGGCGACAAAAACATTAATGCCAGAGGACCTCGGGGAAACGTGCCCCACACTTCTCGGTTTTCTCAGTTAGGACTACCATCGGCATAGCCACCACCGACGCCGAACAGGACAACAGGGGCGCAGAGGAAGCCCTTGGTAGTTGTTTTCCATCAGCCCACGAGCTCTCCTGACGATAGGGACTATGTGAGGTTAGCACCGGAACGCCACGGAGAAAGACATCTTGTGCTTCTCCCGTCTTCAGCAAATGAGAGAAAAGCCAAATTACACGCCACTCAATTCAACTTTAGTTCAGCGCCTTTCACAATATGCAGAATTCAGCTCAACCACCCAAGGATGCAAACCCTATTCCGATAAGCTGTTTACACATAACTTTAGACATGAATTCTCCGAAAACACGACGACACAGTTATTCTTTATGTTGTTCATTGAAAAAGGGGATTGATCGTGCATGAGGTAAAATCTAGCCGTGGGCAGGTGTTTGGTGAGTACGTTGGACTTGATAGGATGTATAACATCATGGACTCCGTAAAGTGCAGGACAGATTCTAGCTGCCTATGCCAGGGCTATACAATAAACTTTAGGTTCAATGTTGAAGCAGGACGGTGATCTAAAAATAGACCAGAAATAGTCTTGACCGACCAAAAAATAGGACAAGGGGCATCACAGTCTTCTTATGTAAACCCCATTGAAAATTTGAATGGTCAGTTGAACCCACAGGTGAGGACAAATACCTTCCATGATTATTGGTTTTCTTCAGTGACCGGTTCATCGCTTGGCACGTAGCATTACTGCATCCAGAGTAGAAGGCCAAAACTACCTGGCACTTTCATCAGGAAATTGCATCAGCTTCCCCTCCTGGCATTTGTCATTTATTTAGACGAGCGATGTTAACAGAATGAAACAAGCCTATGGCCAGCTATTGACTTTCATTTGTCAGTGCTTCCTTTATAAACAAAAACCCAGAAGCTACCGAAAAGTAATTTTCACACCACCCATCTTAGTAATAGGGGAGAGTCTATAAATAGCCTCTTATTTGATTCCTGAATATCGCATGCACGCGCACACACCAACACAAAGAGACAACGGGGAGAGCTGGTGAGAAGTCTATTGGCTGGATCTGGTTCTTTCATGTCGTTCCTTTAGAGGATCCATCTTGTGGCCGACATCGACTACTAGAATGGGACAAAAAATACATCTCACCTTTGAGACTTCACTGGCAGAGATAACACTCCTTGTGCCTCTAGATGCTTTATTGTTTCAAAGAAATCTAGATTTATTTTTCTTTAAATGCATACATAACAGTAAACAGAAGTGTACAGCTTTTTATTTATTCAATATATCTACCTAAGCTAAGAAGGGACCCATATATAGATTACGGTATCTTTTTTTATGAAAGATTTGTTAGACAGGCCATGTCTTCTGTTATTCTGGGCTTCTGTTTTGAGTCGTTGCTGATGTTTGTAATTAAATCCTTCCCACTTTTTACCAGCAGGTGGTAGCGTTGTTTAACTCAAACGGAAATGTAAAATCAACATTCAGCACTTTAAATTCACAATGCGCAGCACAACAAAATCACCATTGCAACCCCACCAAACACAACAATGCACTATTGTATTTCTCAACAGTTAAGATGAATACCATGAATTACAGTACTTATTTTATGATACAGATACCTCACTTGGGGGCCTTAGCTTAATTACACTGGCTGTTGTCTTTTTTGTTTCCAGGTAACTGTTACTCAGGGTGTTTGCTTGGAACGCAGTATGGACGTAAGGAATATAACCTAATGAATGTTGTGACAAATGTAATGTAATAACGTCACTCTCCTCTAACTATAAGAGAAAAGAAAATTTCCCTGGTTCCCTTTTTGCTAGTATTTCACAATAAAAGGTGACAAAGTTCAGGGAGGATGTGGATATTGACAGACAATTGGATGTTGCACAAAATGAATAACAATACCTAGTGATGAGAGAAAAATGAAGAACTATGCTGTTTTTCTCTGAAACACAGGAAATGTGCATCATCTCAGAAAGAAATGTAGACGTGAGACATAAACACATCTTGGTGCTGTTCTCAGTTAATGTCCCAGTACAGTTATGGTGTGATCTGGCTTGAACTTTGCATTAGGGTAGCAGTCCAGTCAACATGCGTTCTCCCTACCGGACCTAAATAATGATCTTTATGCCTGTGACAGTGTCCCTGTGTGGAACTTGATAAGCAAGTAGCCTGTTTGAAGCCGTTTAATCATCCTCCCCCTTTGCAAATGCTGTCATGGCAACCTCGGTATGACAGGCAGAAAACAGACGGCAGTCTTTCAACTCCATTCACTGTTGATGTGTGGAGAGAGGAGAGGAGAATCCTGCTGGGCGGTCACTGTTAGCCTGTAGAGATTGATCCTGAGGAGCCAACCACTTATGGTACGGTAAGAACCGGGGGTCAGCGGAGTCTTCTATGATGTTGATACCATGAACTACTTGAAGTCTTAGAAGTTAGATCAAACCTTGACATAGACGATCTTAAGAGATGTTTTGTGTTTCATTGTCATTATTACTACAGTACATAAACAGGTAGTTGCAAACTAAGGAGAAACTAAGAAAAAATGCAACACTTGGCATATCAGCCACTGCTTCCAACTGGAAACAGATACTTGCAGCAGAAATGGGACCAGGCCTGTTATGAAATACATCGCAGAAATGTAAGACTAGACAAACTAAAAAGTGAAGGTGTTGTTGCAGTCATTTGTGCGGATAATATGAGTACCGCTGCATTTTTCTTTATATCATCTAATGTGACTGGCAACCTATATCACTGTCAGTTGCTACGTTTATCTTCATGTCAAACTGTACCATAGATATTACAATATGCTGTGTTTTCTTGTCTAGGTGCAATCAGCAAAACCAACCATTAACACAACTGCTCCAAAGACCTACAGTCACCTGGCGTACAAGGTGCGAATGTTCACATACTGCAGACACAAGTTGGCAACACAAAGTTATGGATGAGAGAAAAAAAATTAACTCACAATGAATTTAATTGGTTTACCGATTCATCAAACTTGACTGAATGTTTCACACATGTACAGCTGGAAAAAGAGCAACTGCTGAAAATTGAGAAGGAAAACAAAAGGCTTCGAGAAAAAATATCCCACATCATGAAGACCACTGGAAGAATCGACAACAGACACCACTACGAACACAAAAGGTAGGTTTGATGTGTAAGGCGTTTGAGAAAACATGTTTTTTACATTGTTTTGCCCACTATACCTTGCATTGATCTAAAAGCATTTCAACTGTTAAACTAAATCAAGTGCGGAGGAGATAATTCTCGTGTCGTTTTTGTAGCCTTGGCAAAGAACAGAGACAGCGGGAGCTGCTCCGCATCACCCAGGAGAACCAGCTGATCCTCCGACGTCTCGATCAGTGCAAGTCATTTTACAGTGTCAAGGAATGGGAGGAGGACTGGCTTAGGACTCTCAAATATATGGAGAGCATCACACATTACCCCCGCGGGACACTAGGTAACAGAAAGGTGAAGTTTACACTTTTACCAAATTCAAAGGTTAAACTGATATGGTTTCAGAGACAGATGGTTTGACTCTTCTGTTTCTATTTCTATAGTAAAATGAACCATATCATGTCACATAACTGCTTTTATGTGAACCATACGTTTTTAACTTTTACTTTTCATTCTTTATCATATAAAACTCACAGGTGCACACGGTTTGTAGCATAACAAGTACTGAGAGGACAGAGGACCACAGCTTAGGAACAGGGATAAGTTCAGAGGGTGATTTAACCAGTGACAAAGAAACGGATGAGGAGGAAAATAGAGATAGTTTGCACCTAGAACTAGAAGATACAGCTGCTTCTGAGATATCCATCTTATCTGACACTGCAAGTAAGCCGGTCACTCCATCTGTATCAACACAATCTCCACCTTCAAGTCATCATACGGCAAGCAGTTCTGTCAGTTTATCCTCTTCAACAACTTTGAGATCTGATACCCCTCACTCTCTGCCTCCACTTCAAACACTTTAGAGCAAATTACAACTAAATGCTGTTTTTGTTTGACAAAAATAATTTTAAAATAATGATCATGATGCATGCTATAATAAGCAAATATTTCTATTTTGTTTTCACAGACGGAATTTGTAAAATTATTTTTTGTTTTCAACGTTTAATGCCTTTTTTTACTGCTTTATGTTTGGGAAACAATAAAAATTCAGAACAAAAATACAGTCTAAAAGCTTTGTGGGTGACTGACACACCATACTAGTGTTGATCGATCACTGTAGCAACGATTACATGGTGGAACATTTCATACAGTTCAAATTTCCTTACGACATTATATGTGTAACTCATCCTTTTTCCGAAAGAAGCCGCGGATTTGATTTTGCGCAGCAAGCAAATGTGCACCATCCTGGCATACCTTGTCAATGTCTGGATAAGAATGACACACTTCTGATAATCAACACGACAGTTATAACAATCACAATGAATCTTGATAGACTGCGAAAACGAGTACGGCACTACATTGATCAAGTAAGAATAATAATTTACATCGGAGTTGTTGTTATAGCTACCCACTGCAATTTTTTAGCAAGCTAACTAGCGAGCTAACAGTCTACCGCTAGCTATCTAGCTAACGTCTGTGGTCGCATTCATTGGCAGCTAACTAAAGGTATCTTGCTAACTCAACCAGCTAGCTTGGCTAGTTAGCTTACTATATCTGTATGTTACTCTAAAATTTATTGAATGATATCGTCAGACATGACTATCTGTTTTTGTTTCCAGCAACAGTATCAAAGTGCTTTGTTTTGGGCCGACAAGATAGCATCTCTTTCACATGGTAAGTGGTTCGGTCAACGTCTAACGTTTTTTTCTCGTGTCAATATAGTTTACTCTTTCGGTCGGTTAATGTTTAAAGCTCGCTAACTTTAAGAACAGCTCATTCTTGAGTCGTGTGTTTGGCGTGATTAACTTACATTTTCCCCAGGCAAGCACTTTGTTAGATAACCACTGAGATGAACTGTTGATATACATGTTGATTATATACTATCTTTATACAATTACGTTTGCAGTAGTGGACTGCTTGAAATCCGATTTGTTCCCAGAACTCGAAGTTAATAGACCCACTCATGTCTTCTGTTTGCAGAAGACCCCCAGGACATTTACTGGCTAGCACAGTGCCTTTACCTGACCTCACAGTATCACAGAGCCTCCCATGCCCTCCGCTCCCGCAGACTAGACAAGGTAACAGGTGCTGGATGAAACAGGGTTAGCAGTGGTAGTTTCTGTGTCTAGACTTCAGCGTCTTGATTGTTCACAGGCAATTTGGTTGCAATGGAAAGGAAAACCTGACAGATTTGTCAGTCCTGGTTTACTCTTAAAGAAATATTAGCATCAAAGAAGAGTTCATCCTGTTAACCAACTCATGTGTAAACATTTGATTATCACCAGTTTTCTAATCAAAAGATTTTCCTCACCACCTAGCTATATGGGGCTTGTCAATATCTTGCTGCTCGTTGCCATGTGAGTATTATACTGACAACCTCATGTAAATATATCTGTCACATTGCCCTTTTATTAAGGCCCCTTTGTTAATGAATGAGATACCCGTTTCTCTAGTATGCTGCCAAAGAGTTCGAACAAGCCTTGGATATCTTGGACATGGAGGAGCCCGCCAGTAGGAAGCTGCTGGACAGATCAATCAAAGATGATAATGGGATTCGAGAATCGACCAAAGACTGGGAGATGAACCCGGCGTCTGTGAGTTTGAATCTAAATCTCACTGAAAGTAGGTTCAAAGTTCACGAGGCCTTACAGCTTTTGGCAGAGGATACTTGAAGTCGTAACATTATCAAGAGCAAAAGATGCATGGCTTCCTGGCGGTAGCGTGCTTCATTTCATCGACAGTATGTTATATCTTACTGATGCAGGTTCTTACTGACGTTAACGAGAGTGTCAGATGTTTTTCTTGTTTAATTCCATAACTTGTGTCACTTTTTTTTATTTTATTTTTCTAGTTTATCAGCGTATTTAAAAAAGGTTTCTTGGTGATATTTAAAATGTGTGTTTGCTTAAATTGGGCAATGCAATGTAACCAGCAAAAAAATTATTGAGCATTTATCTGACTCTGGACAGGTCAGTAAATAAGAACTGGCTTCTCTTAGATCTCCTGACATGTGACTCTTCAGTCCTGACCTTTTAAGCATGTGTTCAATAGAAAATGTTGGGTGCATGTCGGTAAATCTTGTTAATATGCAGTTATACATATATGGGATCATGTCTTTTACTACTTTTTTATGGATGGATTTAATTTCATGTATTTCATTTGCTGTCAATCACACAAATAATTTTTAAAGGAATGTACTTGAGTATGTATGTAGGTGATTTTCTTTTCACATCCTGATTCCCTTGATACCCCCCCTCCCCGTCCCTTGCACTCCCTACCCCCCTTAGATCAACAGCTCCATCTGCCTCCTGCGAGGGAAGATCTATGATGCCCTGGACAACCGGCCGCTGGCCACCTCCAGCTACAAAGAGGCCTTGAAGCTGGACGTGTACTGCTTTGAAGCCTTTGACCTTCTGACATCTCACCACATGCTGACAGCCCAGGAAGGTAAGGTGGAGCCAGAGCTCCACGCTTCAGTTAAACGGAATGGATGTCTGTGTTGGGGTCCATTGAATATTTAATGATGGGGACATGCTAATCCATTTTTCATCTATTCACTTTTAATTCATTTATTTTTCAACATGACAGTGTCAATTTAAAATGTGTGCGCCTTTTTTTTTGTCTTTCTATAGAAAAAGACTTCTTGGAATCTCTTCCCCTGAGCCAGGATTGCACTGAGGAAGAAGAGGAGCTACTTCATTTCCTGTTTGAGAACAAGTTGAAAAAGGTAGAGGGAGACCCAGCTGCCTCGGGCCGTGAAGCTCCGATGCCATTGGGCGACGGAGGCTCCCTCCGAGGCTGCCAAGACACGAGTGTTCATTTGTCTTCCATCAAGTGTCATCGAAATGCTAATGGCGTCGTCTGCTGCTCTAATCTAATCCCTCTTCAGCCCCTCATCTCATCGGAACGTATCTGTCTCCTTCCCCCCGGCCCCTTTCCCCCTCTCGCCCTTCCCTCTCTCGTCTGGCCAGTACAACAAGCCCAGCGACATGGTGGTGCCGGAGATGGTGAACGGTCTCCAGGACAACCTGGACGTGGTGGTCTCGCTGGCGGAAAGGCATTACTACAACTGCGACTTTAAGATGTGCTATAAACTCACGTCCATGTTAGTGCTTCTCACATTTCTCATCATTACCAAGGACTTGCGCTCAACATGTATGAAACGTGTGTGGTTTTAATCGCGTTGTTTGCTGTGCGCCAGGGTGATGGTCAAGGATCCGTTCCACGCCAACTGCTTGCCCGTGCACATAGGGACTCTAGTGGAGCTCAGCAAAGCAAACGGTGGGCAACCCAACCATGTTTCCTCCCTGACATCTCGATACATTCCGAATTCAAGTAAACATCGTAGCGTGACCTTTATGGTAAACCGGCGGTTCTTTGTGTCGCCCACAGAGTTGTTTTATCTCTCCCACAAGCTGGTGGACCTGTACCCCAACAACCCGGTGAGTGACAGCGCGGGGACACTCATCCCCCCGACCGTAAGGCTCCTTCGCAGGAGGTCACTAAACAGTCTCTCTGTCGGCCCCAGGTGTCCTGGTTTGCTGTGGGCTGCTACTACCTGATGGTCGGCCACAAAAACGAACACGCCCGGCGATACCTCAGGTACGTGAGCCCGCGGCCGGCGCGGCGGCGTCGCGGGACCGCCCACCGCGGGTTGCCCGTGGTTGGCCGAGCCTAACGTTTCTGTGGGTTGATGTGTGTCCCCGCAGCAAGGCCACCACGCTGGAGAGGACGTACGGCCCGGCCTGGATCGCCTACGGCCACTCGTTCGCGGTGGAGAGCGAGCACGACCAGGCCATGGCCGCCTACTTCACCGCGGCCCAGCTGATGAAGGGGTGGGTTGTAGTCCGACCAGGGCGGCCACGACGGTATAGCAGAGCGTTTCTCCGGGGCTGTTTCTCACTAGCCCCGTCGCTTCAACGTCAAGGCCGGTTCAAAGGCTTCATATGACCACAAGACCATCTGAACCGTAAGCCCTCTAACCTGACCCCTCCTCACCTCCCGTTCTCTTGCTGTCGTGGATGCAGGTGCCACTTGCCCATGCTCTACATTGGTCTGGAGTACGGTCTGACCAACAACTCCAAGCTGGCAGAGCGGTTTTTCAGCCAGGCCCTCAGCATCGCCCCTGAGGACCCCTTTGTCATGCACGAGGTGGCAGTGGTTGCTTTCCAGAACGGAGAGTGAGTCTTGCCTTCAGCCTACGCACACACACACACACACACACACACACACACACACACACACACACACACATTAGGGAGTAGACCAGGAAATGATACATGGCTTGCTTGGATATCCTACACATTTCATTTGTGTTTTCATGTGTTCAGTCGAGTCCTTTGCTATTATATAATAAGATAATATAATATATAATATCATATTTTCAATGCTTACAATTTCAGCTGGAAGACGGCAGAGAAGTTATTTCTAGATGCCATGGACAAGATAAAAGCCATAGGGAATGAGGTAAGTTTTAAACTTTGTTTGTATCGCGAGCATCCAGCGTGTCAGACATCTGTATTGGCCTCGTTTGATTGGTTCGCTTTGTTTTTTTGGTCCCGTCCTCTCAGGTGACAGTGGACAAATGGGAGCCATTGTTGAACAACCTGGGACACGTCTGTCGAAAACTCAAGTGAGTTTTGTTGTCGTCGAACACACCTTGCGATTCTGCTCTGCAGGGTGTCGGCGCCATCTCGTCCATCTGGGAGTCTCTGCCGTCTCCGAGGCGGCCTTTAACGGCAGCCGTCTGAAATGAGTCCCCGCGTATGATCTCAATTTCATAATAAATGTGTTCCTATGGATTGCACCCCCCAACGACCCCCCCCCCCCCCACCACGCCTGCTTTGTCTTTGTTTTTTCCCCCCTCTGCTGCCCTCTCCGCAGACTGTTCAGAGAGACACGCGCACACATTCTGCTCCAGTCGCTCTGCATAAGTAGCGTACACTCCTTATATTCAGTATTCATGCAAACATCCTCAAATGAATAATGCATGGGCACTCAGCGGGCACACGAGGGGGCCTCAGCGAATGAGAGCAGCACGAGTGGCTGCCCCGAAAGGGTTTCGGCAATTGTTATGTTAAGCGGGGCCTGGGTGTAAGAAAGCTAATGACGCCATCAGAGTTCCAGCATCTCTTTGCCATGTACGCAGGGGTCGTTGTATGGGCAAACATCTGCCCCAAATACTTTGTGTGTGTGTCAAAATCCAATTAGTGGTCATTAATGTGCCAAAAAGTACTTTGGACTTCCACTGATTTGGACCAAGGCAGGTAAATGCAGCTTTTTATCTGTGGGGTAGGAAATACCAGCAAGCATTGGAGTACCACCGGCAGGCCCTGGTGCTCATCCCCCAGCACGCCTCCACCTACTCGGCCATCGGCTACGTCCACAGCCTCATGGGAGACTTCGAGAGCGCCATCGACTACTTTCACACGGTAACGATGCCTTGTCCCCTCGCACGCTGCTAGTCCCTCGGCATGAAGCGTGTCTGTTCCAAGGCGACACGGGATGGTTGTGCGTGCGTGCGTGCGTGCGTGTGTGTGTGTGACGCGACGCGCCAGCAAGAAGGCCTGTTGAGACGGTGAACTCCGTCTGGCCAGATGGCGACGCGGCTGACGTGAGCGTTTGTGTGGTGACTCTCTGTACCTCTGCTCCCCCGCAGGCACTGGGACTCAAAAGGGACGACACGTTCTCCGTGACGATGCTCGGCCACTGCATCGAGATGTACATCGGAGACACGGACGCATACATAGGTACGCACCCTTCACCTCACTCTCAGGTGTCCCCGGCACTCACCCGGCCATGTCTTTAACCCGCCGTTCTAACGCACGCCGTGTCGGTGTTTTTCCGCCCACTTCCCAGGTACGGACATCAAGGACAAGGTGCGCGGGAACCTGGGCACCCCGGCGCTGATCAAGATGCTGAACACGTCGGCGGCGGAGCCCGGCAACCCCAGAGCCACGCCCGTGCCGGACGACGGCCACCTCATGTCCCTGGAGACGCCGCCCTCCAACCAGGACAAGCCCTCGCTGGAGACCCCGCTGCGGCGCGCGCTGCCCCTGGAGTGCGACATGTACGAGAGCGACATGATGCTGGAGACCTCCATGTCGGACACCAGCACGTGATGGCACCACCCGGCGACAGAACTGCGGCCGTGTCGTAGACGCAGGCCCCGGGCTCGGGCGGTTTCAAACCAAACCTTTGGCGCTCCACCCACGACTAGGGATCCTTTATCTTGTCGCCCCCTGCAGGTCCGGGTGTGTAGGGGGCTCGAAGTGATTTTGTGTCCGCTAACCCGCCACCATGAGCCCATGCGTACCGCGGAGAGCACGCACGAAATAACATTGAGATTCAAGGGAATGTTCGCTGACTTATTGAAAAGATCAATTGTCTCGTGTTTGTAATTCATTGTTCAACCCCGTTTGGATCTCTGCCAGGACAACTCTTAACTAGTGGGGAACAAGATGAAGGGTTTGGTTTGGGGGCTGTGTGTGTCCGGAAGTCTAGGAACATTGGGGAAATATGTGAACCTTTGATGCTTGACTGAACAGGAAGAAGAATACAGCAACACGTCTGGATTAACCAACTAACAGATTAAACTGCTACCTATGGCAGGACTTACTATATGTTGCTTAACCTGTGGATTTTTACTTTAAATAAAAAAACTGTCTGAATGCAAGGGATTTTAGTGGCAAAATAATTTGTCTTTCTTATACAATAAACCATACATTTATCTTTTCACATGTGGTTATTGTTTGGTGTTTGCACATACACACACATATATATATATGGGAAAGCTTGATTGTGCTGATGAACTATTGCTTGTTCTGAAGTTATATTGTTATTCTTTGCCCACAAAACAAAAATTCAAAAGGTGTACCATCAATATCGATACAATAGGTTATATTGTCATTTTTAAACGTTTTTGCTTTTGGATTTTCAAGAATAAATGGGTTGAATTGCTCATTTTAAGACAACATACATACAATATCTGTCCCTGCATTCACTGTATAATGCTTTAGCACAAAATCTTTACAATTGTATGACATTTACCAAACAGACAGCTATCTAGAAGTCTTAATACAGTCGTTTCAAGGTCAACATTCGATTCCCCATTCGACTTCCAGGGACCCCTGCTCGTGTGAGAAGGTGAGAGGAACACTAAATAAATAGATGTGAGAGTAAAGTGTGAGAGACATTTCGCGACAGCGAAGGGCGCTGCCTTTGGAGTGCACACGGCTCTAACTTCAAATGTCAAGGCCGGACCGGTGAAGGGGATTGCTCCAATAATAGTTTTGATATCAGCCGAACCAGTCTAAATGCCTATTTGTTCTTGTGCTTGATGGAGTGTGGCAGGCGGTGCAGAATCACAAGGGAGATGGGCTGTACTCCGTCGAAGTCAGCAGTCACTTACAGTCAGGAGAAGGTGTGCAGAGACATGGATACCTGCTCTACTTTTGTGCCTAGTCTTAAAAGCTCCGTGTCCACCCCTGAAAGACCTTCACCACAACTCTGCGTGGAGACGAGCAGTGGCAAACAGACTTTCCTTAGTGGTGAGTATAGTCCGACTGTGTAGTGGAGTACTTTTCAAGGAAACTTATTTTATTGAAGATGAACATATTTCCCCCCAATTTATTTCCTAGTACCACGTCGCGATATCCACGGATGGTCAGTAAGCCAGCCCTCTAGTCCAGACGCGTGGAGTACTCTCAGCAACACTACGAGCACCCTCGGTCTGCCCCTGGCTCCTGTTGCGCTAGGCAGCGCTGAAAGTGGCACGGAAGTACGTAATTTGGGAAATCCATGAGATTTTTCACTCGGAGCGAAGGGAAATTGGAATTTTCTCGATTAATGTTTAATTGTTTTTACCCATGTGTTCTTTATTTGATTGCAAATGAAATGTTGTCCATGTATTCGGCCTAATTAAATTGCAATGTTTATTATTTTAAGTATTGCACGATGGTCCGTTAATTTATATAGTTTTAAACTACTTTAAATGTGCTGTCTCGCCTATTTGTTTTTGTATTGTGTTAAAAATAGCCTCTATTGCAATATATATTTTGGTTACATTCATTTAATAAAAATATCCTAATTAAGTGACAAGTGTCAATTTTGTGAATGCCCGGACCTTATTTATGTATCGCGGTGTTTGGTTGCTAACTCTCGCGAACTTTGTGGTGATCCCGATAGAGATGGAGAGAAATGAGGTCTGAAAAGGACCAAATGATTGGAGGTAGGGAGAAAAACGTCGTTGAAATACAGTTCAGAGATATCCCTCGTGAACAAGAGGGAGTTTTGGTAAATTCTAAGCAAAAAGAAGAGAAGAAAGAGGTTTTCACCAAGGTAGGTGTGCAACGCGATGGCGCTTTGTTTTGTTTAGAACGCAACGTATATGCGGAGAGTAGGCAGGAATATTTCAGGACCACGGACAGCTTCAGCAAGGAATGCGACGTTTTCCAAGCGTTAAAATTTTATTTTTATTTTTTACATCTGTAACCATTCTCTCTGCAAGATATGTATAAATCACCGTCTAGGCCTCTTTTATATGTTACTGGGTTTGGTTGCTCGCTTCATTTTGTTTGCTAATGTGCATAGCGTATACCTTCATGGTGAATAAGCTGTCAGAAATCAGGGAAGCAATAGCCGATTGGCTCAAATAATTGCCTATGCAATGCACAGCCTATTGACCGTGCCCGATAGGATTAGCTTTAAAGTAAACACTTGGACATACGCATTCGTGATTTTTCTGTCGCATAATGAAATTCTGCAAAGCGCATTTATTGTCAATTTCCCTTCAAATATTTGAATGTCTGATGTTGGTCATAATGTTTCCAATCTTGGTTGCAGGTGGTAATTCGTCGTCTTCCCCCTAATCTGTCAAAAGACCAGCTCGAGGAACAACTTAGTCCTCTTCCGTCTTATGACTACTTTGAGTTCTTTCCAGCTGACCAAAGGTGACTTAATGTTCAGCAATAGATCTACATGTAGGCCTATGTTGACTATCCAAGGAAGACTATATGACAGGAAATTTTCATTTTCAAGCCGGTTCCACAGAAATGAGGGCTATCAAACAAATATCCGGTAGACTACAATACTGCAGCATAGTGTACGGATCATGTTTACTTACATAATAAGTTATCATTGATCTCTCCTTGCAGTCTTTATCCACACCTTTTCTCCAGAGCATACATCAACTTCAAGAACACAGAGGACATCTTACTTTTCAGGGACCGCTTTGATGGCTATGTGTTTATTGATAACAAAGGTAAGGATTCATCAATGGATCTCTGTCTTTGTTTAATTTTGAGGGACAGGTTGAAGGTGCCGTAGCAGAGGTTAGTCATAATAAGACTCCAAAGGGCTAAACTATATAAATGACAGCCGAAGTGGTGTTTAGAGGAGGGTAGATCGGGTAATCATTAAAGGAGGCACTTTATTGGCTCTGTGTTTTATTGTGGGCTCTGTTGATCGTACTCGGCAGGTGACACACTTTTGTGTGAAAACGTGTGTGTGTGTGTGTGTGTGTGTGTGTGTCTGTTCTTGGTAAGCTATTGCATACTGGCTGAGATTGTTGTCTCCATTTAGCCGTTCTAGGTGCCATAGTTACTGTTTGTTCAGTCAGTCTGTTCGTAATATTGATCTTACAATCCTGTCAATATTTGCACAGGCCAGGAATACCCGGCGGTGGTAGAGTTCGCCCCTTTTCAGAAAATCTCCAAAAAAAAGCTAAAAAAGAAAGATGCCAAAGTCGGAAGCATCGAAGAAGGTACTGGAAGGAGGACCTTGTCACGTGATCAGAATCCATGTTTCATTTGCAGATTATACCCGTACCGATAGACTGTATCAATGTTTGACAGGTTGTTTGACTGGTCATCTTTCATTCTAAGATGGTGGTCGGGATTGTACATTCATTATGATAGGGGTGAAAGTACCCTTAACACCTTACTCGTGTACCACTCCTGCAGATCCAGAGTACAAACGCTTTCTGGAGAACTACTCCTGCGATGAAGAGAAGTCCATGGCTAACCCTGAGACTCTGCTGGGAGAAATAGAGGCCAAGACCAGAGAACTCATCGGTACAGTACAGTAGAATATGAATGGATGGATGGATGGATGGATGGACCATTAGCCTAAGTATTGAAAGACAAAACGTGGGTCAATACGCTCAGTTTGTTTTTTAATCTCCCCCAAGATATTTATTGTTATGTCTTTCTGACATTTTCAGCGAAGAAAACAACACCCCTGTTGGAGTACATAAAAAATAAGAAACTTGAAAAGCAGGTAAGAGACGGGTCGAGCATCCATTGAACTCTTCAAAATGTCCCGACAACCACCCAAAGCCAACCATGCGTTCACCTCCTCCCCGCAGAGAATAAGAGAGGAAAAGAGAGAGGAAAGGAGACGTAGGGAGCTGGAGAAGAAACGTCAGAGGGAAGAGGAGAAGAGGAAGCGCCGGGAGGAGGAGAGACGCAGGCGCAAGGAGTCTGAGAAGCAGAAGAAGCTTTCCGAGAAAGACACAAAGATCAAGGTCTTTATCCTTTTGTGCCTGCTTCAATGCAATTGTGGGTTGCGGTGTTCAAGCGAAGACACATTTATACTGTCGGGTGTGTATGGTGTGCACCGTACAAAGTAGGTGCCTATGCCTTGTCTGTAATGCTCCCTGGCACTACCCTGTGTTTTGTGTTTACTTCAGCTCCTAAAGAAGAGTGATAGGGACGAGGATGTGGATTCAGACAGGCTGAAGGAGAAAGGAGACAGTGGAGAAGCTGACAGGGGCAAATGGGACAAAGCCCACGGACACAAGTCAAAAGAACCCAAGGACAAGTATGATTCACTACTCGAGCGTTGAGCATTTGAACGTGTTCAACTTCCACATAGAATGAAATGCTTGAACAGTTTTTTGTTGTAGGAGAGGCGGGGGTGGATGAAAAGAAAGTATTCACGCCGTCAGCCTATGGCATACATTTATAGTTTCTATATGTTACATATTCCTGGTCCCGGCAGCACGGTGGCGCAGTGGTTAGTGCTGTTGCCTCACAGTAAGAAGGTCCTGGGTTTGATTCCCACCTGATGGCCTTTCTGTGTGGAGTGTTCTCCCCGTGTTAGCGTGGGTTTCCCCCGGGTACTCCGGTTTCCTCCCACAATCCAAAAACATGCACGTTAATTGGTGACTAAATTGTCCATAGGTGTGAATGTGTGTGTGAGTGGTTGTATGTCTTTGTGTTAGCCCTCGCCCGAAGTCAGCTGGGATAGGCTCCAGCCCCCCCCCCCATCCCCCCGTGACCCTGCATAGGATAAGCGGTTAAGATAAAGGATGGATGGATGGATTTGGGGGTCTCGTGTGATGTGCTTCCCTCGCTTCCACCAGCAGGGGGCAGCCTGAGAGTGACAAGGAGCAGCGTGAGCAGCATGGCCGGCGACAGCGGGACAAAGACCACAGGAGCAGGGACGAGGAGCGGAAACGCCAGCGCCACCACTACGAGTTCGACAAGTTCATGCGCCGCAAGGAGGAGACCAAGTGGGGGAAAGGCTACTGTCAGGACAGAGCCAAGAAGGAGGGCCACCATCACGGCTACTCTCCGTACTGTCCGGACGGTGACAAAGGGGGGAAGGAGGACAGGGACGAGGCCGCGAGCAGGAAGGACCGCCTCCGAAACAAGGTGAGCCAGAAGGTGAGCGTGACGAGGGAGCGAGGCCGTCGCGGTGGACGCCGTCGAGTCTCCGTGCGGAATGTTTACCTTTCGAATCTTATTTTTCCTGCTGTCGGTTGGGCAGAACGGCATGGCGTTCACCGCCGTCGTCTGACATTTTACTGAAGCCCACTGCAATCTCTTGACCAAACCAAGCATGTAAAAAATAGATATTGGCCAGCTCTCACCTTGTATTTACTTTGAATTCACAATTGTCTTCGCAAATAGCATCGAACACTTTACTTGGGTTGCCAGCCGTGAGGATCAGTGTGGTGAATAGTAGACACATTCTGCAATTAAAAGAGTCATGTGCACAGCATTATAAATGGTGCGCCGTTTGTACGCACAACTGCTTGAATGAAGCACCCCTTTTGGGCTGCCCATTGATCCAGACCGTGTTTCTCAGTCTGTGTTAGTGCATCAGGACAGAGGGACCGCCCAGTCAGAGGGGCCACACCAGATAGGAGGGTCCCTACCAGCCAAGGTACAGCTAGCCTTTCTACATGGGCAGGGGGCTAATACCAGCGACTGTAGCTGATTTACACTGGGTGGGACCGAACACCAGCTCACTCTCTTACACGAGCCGGGGACTAACAACAGCTAGTCTTTTTATGCACATGGGAAAGGGGGTGACTAACGCTGTTCAGCCTAAGTACATGTGGAGGAGGCTAACACTAGTTAGACTTTTTTCATTGATAGGGGGCTGAACACTAGCTAGCCTGTCCACATGGGTTCAGGGCTAACACCTGAAAACCTTTCTACTTTTGGAGGTGCTTGACAACATTAGCATTTCGAAAGGTTGTTCTCGCTAATGCAATGTGTAGTCCCATTTATACTGAAACTACATTCATATGAACATTTCAAAGCCAAACACACATTCTTGAATTATTCTGCTTTTTGTTTGTTTCTTCAGTGCCCGAGATTGGTATATGCTGTTTTTTAGATGGTTGTTCACAAAGAATGAAGCGGTTCTCTCCCATGTCTCTCCTCTCTTGTGTCTCTGCAGGACCGCCCAGCCATGCAGCTTTACCAGCCTGGCGCCCGTAACCGTAAACGCATGAGTTCAGGGGGCAAGGGTTACGATTGCCCCCCGCTTGGCCACTCACCTGAGCATGGCGCAGAACCTTGCTTTCAGGTCGCCTCTATGGGAACCGGGTCGGAGAAGAGTGGGGATGAATGATCACTAGACGCACAAGCAAGTCAGGACACAGATGTATATATCTTATTGTTCTATTATAAAATATACATGAGCTACCAGGATCATACTTAGACGAAAGGTTCGACTACCAGACAATAAATCCACCGTAGTCCTATGTCCCCTACACTTGTAAGTGTATTAACTACAGCCAAATGGAAATGTACTAATGGTTTAGATGACAATTCAAGGAACATGAATACGATATAGTTGAACCAACCCTTGCCTGTTTTGCAAAACAATAGGAGTTAAGCAATCTGCAGATAGGAGCCATACTTTCGTGTTGACAGCATGACTCAACAATGAGCAAAGATGTAAGTTCCGATGCCAGAATATAACATGGCTATAACATGGCTATAACATGGCTAAAGCTCTTAAGAATTGACTCCATACGATTTTGAAACGAATGCCTGCCGATAGAAGAGATCCCTTTGTATTTTAGTACTTTGTATTTTACACATAAAATTATCTCATTACTGTTTTCATTTCGCTTTGTTTTTTAAACGTGTACCTGAAACAGCTCATTTCAAACGTGCCTGTCTCTGACATGGCCTGTTCCCTATCCCCCACAGGGAACAGATTTGTACGCCTTTGTAGTGACTCCGTTCCATTGGGATTGGGTTTTTTCAAAGAATGGATTTTATCGCAAAGACCATATATAATGTTCCTAGAGATTTGTCTTATATTATAGGATGTAAACCCTTTATGATGTACCTACCTTTGTGTGTGGATGAGGAAATGTGAAAGGGCATGGGAACGAGCCCAAAGTGAGAAAACAAAAGTGCAAAATGCGGGTTAAAGATGAAGACAAACAGTAGGAATTGACTGAGAAGTTGATATTTAGATATACGTCTTTGTTCGTTACACCCGTTAAACAAGTAGAGTAGACGGCAGTAGTTTCTGTGTTTCCGAAGCGAAGGGTCCACACAAGCCAGAAAGAACATAACCTTGGCATTAGTGTCGTCTGTCTTCACGGAAAGATCTAGAAATGCAACGTGTGACATGTGTGAGACTAATCATACTTCTAGCATGGTTTTCAACCGACCAGCATCAACTTTTCGTGATGTGCTTTAATTAGTTGAGTAATCTCCGTGCTAGATGCCTTTGATAATCACTTGACTGCTTTGTGTATCATTCTTCATCTCATTCTTTGTCTTCTCAAAGACAAGAAATAAAACTATTTAAGAGATAAATGATGTATTTATGTATTGATTGTTGGTGATACTGGTGAGGTGAGGTTGGGACTTTCTATAACATCTGCTTGAGGTTTATGTGCGTGTGTGAGCGTCAGGTTCGGTCTGATCTCATTGATACGATAAAAGAGTATTCATTTTCAATTTCAATTCAATTAAAAGTATCACATCCTATTGATCCATAGTCAGTGTTCTTTTTATGAACACGTTTCGCTCTCATTTTGTGTGTTGGCACAGTGCATCTATCACAAGATACTATAAAGCAGAACTGTCATCACAGGAAGTCAGACAGTACACGCTACACGATGTGGCGTTCGGTGGATCTCGTGGAAAAGGCGTGCCACTCGAGCTTTATTTTAAGACTGCATTTCACTCTTTAACTAAGAGGATGAACAATTGTTTTTTCCCCCTCATATCAAGTTATTTACTAAAAATGTATGTGTCTTTCCCATTTTCTCTTCATAAAAATGCATTACCTGCATTGAATCACACTCACATGAAGTAGTCTACAGTTTTTTTAAGAACTTTAATCAAATAACTTTAATCAAAGAAGCAGTCAAAACTTTTAAGGGTAACTTCATTTTAATGAAGAAATAGGATACCAATCCTCTAACTGTTGCATTATTTCATGTAGTTTCTTCATCTTATGTAGAATTGAAAGATGGACAATTGGAGAATTGAGCAATTGCGATGTGGTGAAATCTTAAACTCTGACTCTTTCAAATTACTTCAAGTTGACTTCAGTAGTGACGGCAATCAGTGCAGTGAACTTGCGCTATAGATGTCTAAATATTATCAAGGCCTATGGGTCAAAAGTACCAGCGTGGCTGAAGTTCCGCTGTGTCAAAGGTTTCCTGTCTAACTTACCTAACCTACCCAATCTTTGGTCATAATATTACAAGTTTATGAATTTGATGGCATCTCACATTGTAAGGCGTTTGTCCAACAGATTGACTCGTATTTCTTGAAGTTTTACTATCTCTCAAATAAACCTCCTGAAAGGACACACTTGTGCTACCATTTGTCTAATAAATGTCACGTCATGATCAAAATGTAATCATATTAACCTATACATACGACAGAAAATAAGGATTGAGAAATTCCAACCAGACAATGACTTCAGTTTCACACTTTCTTGAAGGAGGTTGAAAGGACACATCTGTCTCACTTCCTCTGCCCCATCTAGTACATGTTGTTTCTCCTAGTGGTTGCCCACATTAGTTCTCATGCGCCTCACTGCCTTTCCTTACTCCTCCGTCTGGGTTCACTGGTGGTAAGTTACCTTCTTATTGGGATTCAAGGTATAGGAGCTCCAGGGACTCTAATGGGACGTGTGACACTTATTTGAATGTATATTTTTCTAACATCAATGTATGAATTTAGTATGTTTTAACCTTGCTGTGTTGACTTTGTTTTACTTGTTTTATCATTATTATTCTTAGGAGTAGTAGTAGTAGTAGTAGTATATGGGTGGTAAAACAACAAAGGCATTAAAATGATACTATTAGCTTGAGCAGAAACAATTTTGGTATGCGTTTGTCTCATAAAACACTTGGGTACCTCACAAGTCTTAGCTTGGCACATGGGGGAATACCACAATACAAACGTATAATTTGCATTTCAGTTTACAAAGGAAGTGAGATACAGTATCTCTAGTCACGTCGAAGCTACAGCTCTGTGCCGTTTCCACCTCAACACGTGCCTTAGACAGTGTTTTTGTTCTTCTGCCTCTCAACATTGTGGTGCATTCCTCAAAAGATGTTTATTGCACTGTGCGTTAAAATTATAAATGGAAATACAGAATAATAGAATCATTCATCATCAACATTTTTTATGCCGTTTATTGTGAACAATAATTTGAGCAATCGTTAGTTTTGTCAACAGTTGAGGTTTCTGCAAAAAAATCAAGGAGTCCTTTCCTGTGTGAAAACTCCACCCTCTGTTTAACCACAGTGCCAACAACTGCAGTGAACTGATATAAAAATCTTGCAACAGACTATCACATTTTTTGACTCCTGTCGAAGGAAAAACCATAACTTTAAATTAATTCCCGTCTGCCAACTGTGACCCTAGCAATAACTAAACAAATACAGACACTTCATAGATGGTAAAAAATATCTTTATACATAATAGTGTTAGCAGGATGGGTAGGGGCATAGCCATCACTTATAACTGTAAATTACCATGGCAACAATGAGTCAGGTAATGCAGGGACCGGGCCTGACTCATAAGCGAACTGTACACTCAATTGCTGCTACAAAGAAGAATGGAGATGGCACACAACAAGAAAACTGAACACGATAACTAACGTACTAGCACATGCAGAACTATCATGGTCGTCAGTAGAACTTAACACTGAACACGAATTAACATGACCTAAAAACTGTAGAACAAGTAGTATATACTTCCAACCAGCATGATTATCAAACTGTAAAACCTGGAATGGGCCGTTTCGTTATGTCTAAATCCAACACCAACCATCGCAAAATAATAGGGTATGTTCCTCTGATGTTCCTCTGGTTCCTTGGAATTTGCTGACACCATTTTCTGACTATATAAAAGAAATATGTCGGTGTCAAAAAGTGTCAGAGAAAGTCTCGGAAAACAAAAATGAAAATCTAATGTTAAGGATAAAAAGGTGTGTGAGGGCAAGTGTGTTAGGGTGGCTGGTATTTGTGTAGGCATGTCATGTTATGTGTGTGCATATCATCTGTATGTAATCACCCATGTATGTTATATTTGAATTTTAAACAGTCAGTGTTGTGATATGTAAAACACTATGCACTAATGTATTAATGTAGACCCCAGGATGATTGTTATTTTAGTGACAACTAATGGTAATCTGACAAAATATACAATGACCATGTCAAGGGCATTGAACAAGTAATTTGATTGACTATAACCCTTGTATGGTATTCGTGTTTTTGTTACACAACCGGTGTTCCCGGTTCTGGTAGACCCACTGCATTTTTGGGGTTTTAAATCAATATATTCACAAAATGTATTTAAAAGTATGGAGAATGTGTTTTCTTCATCCTAATTACAAGCAATATAAACATTTTATTTGAATAATACTGGCAATCTACTTTGGTTAGATCACCCTTGTGAATCAAGATGTAATTCGTATCTTATTAACTAAACATTTAAAACGGGTCCCACAGACCCGAAGACCACATGAGGGTTAAGTTGGTTTGGTTGTTGCAGAAAAAAACCCTGTTTTTGTCGCATTTCGGGTTTTTCAAACATCCCGAAAATTTGCTCACCCTTCATTAGCAAGTTCCAAATATGTTTAACTACCCCTTATTTGTTTTGCCAAGTGAAGGGGGATATAAAGCAGTCTGTTTCAACCTGCTCTGATCTTCCTAAGTTAAGTTATGAACGTTTTAACCCTCATGTGGTCTTCGGGTCTTTGGGACCCGTTTTAAATGTTTAGTTAACAAGATACGAATTACATCTTGATTCACAAGGGTGATCTAACCAAAGTAGATTGCCAGTATTATTCATATAAAATGTTTATATTGCTTGTAATTAGGATGAAGAAAACACATTCT
>JAVQJS010027068.1:0-12977 GCA_036024795.1 Galaxias rostratus | reverse complement strand
GTATTGTTATTATTATAAAAATACGGTGTTGTTTTATGAATTTTCCCGGGAAACACTATTACTCTGAATAATCTGAATAAGTAAAGTAAGGACTGCGTGATTAATAACACCGAAACAAGTTTTGACATCACTTCAAACATATCCCCGCTCCCATTGACATGATACTTAATCGGGAACAGGCGTGTCTGTGATTAGCCGTTTTAGAGCGCTGAATGACGCTTACGTCTTCAGCGCACTGACTTCGAGTAACAGTAGCTGATGCTTCATGTGGCTATTTTGTAGACACCCATGTTTATCAATATTATGCAATCGAGTTAATTTCATTGATCCCAATCAAATTTAAATAAATCAATATGCATTCTAAAAAGCATGTCTACAAGTAATCATTTATGTTCGGGTTTTTTTCTCATTAACTGTAACTGGAAATTGTTTCACTGCCATTTTTGTCTAATGGTATCATCACCATAAAAATGGGTAATTACTGAATCAAGTAAAGTGTTAGATTTCTAAGGGACTAATATATTGTTCAAGATACGAATTCTTAAATATGATGACTCGATGAACAAAGGCATTTGTCAGCGCATGGTCTTCCTAAGTGATACTTAATGCATGCAATGACGTTGTCTAATACGAGGTTATTACAATGCCCAGTTAAGCCCCCAAAATGAACAAAATATGAAAACTCACACTTGCAAAAATGTCACTTTATTTGCTTTTGAATAAATTAATATTTTATGGTGTTTTTAAAAGACTTCTTCATACTTTTCATCAGTTCATACAATGGCCATGTGTCAGAGTTGTGTGTAGAGCTGGCCCTCCTCCCCATTGTCCTTACTGCTGTTACTTTTGGACTTCTTCTCCCATGTAATGTTGAGACATTGAGCAGTGTCGCTCAGAAGAGACTCAAACATGCTGTCTGCCTGTTGTACCTTAACCCCTCCTTCTCCAAGTCCAACATCAGCTTTGTGTCCCCTTGTAATTCATGTAGCTAAGAGAGTGGGGAAGAGTCAAAAATATTTTGTGAAATGACAGAAAAAATCAAAAACACAAAAAAATGTATGGTCCACAAAGAACATGTCATTACCAGCCCATTCATATAGTGTATGGCCTAACGGAAACTTACCAGTACACAACTAACTCTGCTCATCCTTTGACACTTGAGGCTAGCTCCAAAAACTTTACTGAACCTGAATTTGACCGACATCAACTTCATCCCGCTGGAGGCCGCAGGTGTACAGGACTTCACCAGTGACAAAATCCTAATACAGTACAAAAACAGCAATGTAATGAACTGCCAAAAACTAATAATTAAGGAGCACTTTGAAAACACATCAGATCTCAATGGGGAAAAATCATGCTGGATCTATACACTGATATGGTGGATAATATGTTAGGAACGGGTGCCACATTGAATTATGGAAATGTAAATTATGAACATACAGAGGGCTGAATTCAAAGACACCCAGAGAATCCAAGTGAAAAACGTATGCACTGGTCCATTTTGCTGAAATTCCTTGGCAGCGACGCAAAACAGTACTCAAGCACAGACTTGTATGCATGTCTGATAACGTCGAGGCATGCTCAACGTTATGCTATGAGATGGTGGATGGTGGTCTGGGGTATCTCCCCCCAGATCTGGACCAGGGCTTCACTGACATTCACACCAGTGGCCTGCTGGAGGTCATATTGTAGGGCTCCGGCAGTGCCCATTCTGTTCCTCCTTGCACAAAGGAACAGATACCGGTCCTGCTGATGGTTTAGTGACCTTCTATGGCCCTGTACAGCTCCTAGAGTAACTGTATCTGTCCTGGAATCTCCTCCTGGTCTCGAGACTGTGCCGGCAAAACAGCGAACCCTCTGGGAATAGCACATATTAATGCGCCATCCTGGAGGAATTGGCTTGCTTTTGCAACCCCTTTAGGGTCCTGGTATCGCCTCATGCTACCAGTAGTGACACTGACACTAGAGAAATGCAAAACTGGTAAGAAATAGTCTGAAAAGATGAGGAGGGACAAAATGTCAGTGGCCTCAACCGGAAAACAATTCCTGTTTTGGGGGTCATCTCATTGTAGCACCTCTAGTGTATCTGTGGTTCATTTCATTAACACCAAAGCAGCTCAAACTGATAAACAACCCCCTCTGTTAATTAACTGACCAGATCATTATCCCAGAGGTTGAATTGACTTGATGCAATACTCTGCTTAAAAAGTGTTCCTTGACTTTTTTTAGCAGTGTATATAAACAAGTTTTTTGACTCCAATAACATTCAATATTACAGAACACAGCTGTGTAATATAGCTACATAAGTTGCAGAGTTGAATAGAATAACATATTCACATCAGCCTTAGAGACCATCCGTTTGTCAGATGTCTTGAAAGATGCTCAGAGGTCCGAACAACTCCAGTCTCTTCCTGGGGTACAAGGGAGAAATATTCTTCTTTATTCTGCTGACCAGTCATATTTGGAGTCTGGTCTGGAAATAGTTCGCTTCTCAAGGTCCAAGACTTTTGCAAAACTTTTCGTTTTGTTTTTCCGTTCTTGTAGTCTATAGCCATATCTGTATCTGTATTTACCTGAGACAGGACAAAGAACCATAGCACATTGTCTTTCATTAAAGTTCTTTGTTCCTTATGCCAAGTATTGATGTATTGTGTCAACTTCAGTAAGACTTACTTACTTTGTTAAGCTTCTTCTCCCCTTTCGTCTCCTCTTCTATATCATCAGTAGTCTCAAAGTTAACTTTGATGTCAGAATTATCCTGTTATTGTTTGAAGACAAAATTAAGTTTAATTGAATTTGCTTTAAAAGATTTTTTATGTCACCCAAATATATCAACTAATCTGTAGGACAGAGAGGGAGCAATAAACAGGTATTATTTTAGTTGGTTATGTAGTGAAAAAACAAATATGCTACTGTGTAGAAACAAACAGTATTCTAATTTATATTTTTCTCAGAGACCTTATAATTGTCAGCTACTTTGACTTCCACCTGTTCTTCTGATGCAGGAGACTGTCAATGCAGCCCTGGATTTTCCTGTGGTGGAAGGTAAACATTTTACGTTACCTTTGCGTTCCATCACAAAACCGTTGAGTTCCCTTGCAAAGCCATTGTAGTTTTTACAAGGAAGTATTTTCATGGGTCAGTGTTGCTAGATCACACAACGCAGCATTTTGTATAATTTGGAAGTTGGCTAACTTTACAGGTAATCTTTTACCTCAATGTGGTCATTTGGCTAATGCGTTTAGAGTGACGAGCTATTATTATCTTGTTAAATATGTCTGAATCTTATAACTTTCCATTTTAAAGGTGTCTTACAGGGAATGACGATTGGCAATATATTGGTTCCTGCAATATGTCAACCCTCATTATAATATAATTATTCATTATGTTTATAAAGCGCTTTTCAAAACTCTCAAAGACTGAGACAGTTCGTGACCTCAGACAGATCACTTTCCATATTAGTATACTGTGTGCAAATGACTTATGAAGAACATTTGTTTTAGACTGATAAACAATTGTGATGCAATTCCCGAGACAGTATTTTTTGGGGATCAAACTTTTGAATAACGCTATGCACATTTCGGAATTATTTTATACATTTGTATTTAATCATTTAAAGAGAGTCCTGCTGTATAGATTCCAGTAACTTTGAAGCAAACTTGTCCCCCATCTAGTGGTACATGAGAATGCTTTCGGATTTGCTGCTCATTGCTTTCTTTTTTTAATCTTTCAGACGATGGTTTTACTCATTTGAATTCAGCAGTAACTTCTATTGAAATAGTTTCTGTGACCGTCTAGTCTGTTGGGATCCACAAACTAAAACATTTTGTTATGAAGAAAACAAATCAGAAAATAGTCATAAGTAGAAGTAGTTATTGTAACCTGTTAAAATACTCCAAACCCCACATTTTGGCTTGGAGAAATTGAATTTGCATGTCTAAGATGTATCGAAATGGAAATTTGTATTTAGACAATAATGCTACTACACTGACTGAACTAGCGGAGCGGTTGGATTTATTGGAATCATTTCCATCCGTAGCCCCCTTCCCCAGTCTATTTATGTTCCACTCAGATAGACTCATTGGCTCCGAGCCTGTATTTTGCCATGCAGTGTAGCCTAATCATCACTCAAGGAATCCGCGTCGTTTCGTTTCAATTCGTAACCACGGAAACTTGAAATAAGCTCAATTCATGTGCTCTTTAGCTGTCACTTTGACTCGTACAATACAATGGGGAAACAGACACCGCATAAAGGTAATTTTTAACATTGTTTTTATTTTTTTAGTTTAGGTAATTTAGGCTTCTCAAGAGAGACATCAAAGAGATTCGTGGTTGTTTTCTGTGTTAGTGTTATTTTTAGTTTTGAAACACACTCGTAACAGAAGGAAGAGCGTCTCAATTCTACCTGTTGTGAATCTTGGTTTATGTAGTCGTCTATCACATTCGGCAACCCTTATTGACACGCTCGAATTAGGCAAGAGCGTCCGACGGCAACAGTGGCTACGTGGGCGCTCTAATTAAACATTGTACAAGATCACAGCTGGAAAATTCTTTAAAGTGGAAATGACGCATCATTTCCATATTTACGAATCGTGTTAACTTATGTATTTTTTCTGTTTTTAGCTCAATTGCAAAGGACATGCCTCATTCGGATGGGCATGTGTTGCCATGTTAGTTAGATTTGATCATGGCTTGGAAGTGGACTTCTGTTTAGAATAATTCGTTTTTCTACTCAGTGCGGTCTTTGATTAATAGTTATTTATTAATATGTTGGGAAAGTTCCTACCTGTGATCTATTGTGCTGTTGTTGAGACATAAAAAATGAAAATGTAGTTCACATTTTATGGCACGTGCAAGTGTTTAACCTTCTATGCAACTCGAAACGGGGCTCCTTCAGAAGGCAGGTCGAAACTGTATCAGGAAAACTCTGCCATATACATCCCTTTACTTCCGCAAAACAAAGGCACCGAGGGTTTAGTGTTGCTGGGTCCCTTAGCCTTCCCCTGCGGGCTTGCAGACTGCCCTGCCTTCCTATAGGTTATATAGGTAAGGCAGAGATGTTGTCATGTCTCTGGTGCAGGTCTGAAGAGCCCTGCTGCTGCTGAGTGAGTCACCCTCCCTCTGCCTCAGCTCTCCCACTCTTAATAACGCTCCTTTTATCTTCTGCTCAATGGAAATGGCCTTGTTTCCCTCTGTTTCACATAGACTCGCGTTTAAGCTGCGGTTTGGCAGCCTTGTCGACTTGGCCCCAGCACACAACAACTAAGCCAATACTGGAGCAAATTGTAGAAAGCCGTATGATTGCTTGAGATTGAAAACTGGCTACTGCCGCCATTAACCACACGATGTTCTGACCATCGTTTGTGTACATGGCTTCTCTGACAGAGAAGCTGTTAAGTTTGCCACAATATAGTGGATATTTGTCTGGTGCATGGCCGCGGTTAGCAGGAGAGTGGAAAATGCTGTTGCAGGGGCATTGCTGTCAGAATAATGGGACCTCATCCACATCAGGTCATCTGTTTCATTCAGCCGTCTCCCACGGACACATTCAATTACCCTGCAGAGCACCCCAGCTAGACAGCACATTTGACTCCTGCACCTGGTTACAGCTTCCACAGAAATAGCCCGGCACCAAAACTCAACGCCTCACTGTCGGGGCCGGCACTGGATGTAAGGTTAAAGAGCAGTGAGCGTGTACCGACCAACCCTGTTTAACCCATTGCTTCTCCACCTCTTGTCCCATTGCTTCTCCTTTCCAGCGCTGTGCTGACGCCCGCGGCCAGCCTTTCCTCCCGAGATGCTTACCACGTCGGATCAGTCCCTGTCCCTCTCCCTCACCCCCGAGCACCACCCTTCGTCTGCCCCCGCTCCCGGGGGGCGCATAGGGTGTGGTGGAAGCCACATCCGCTCCTCCCTGTCCCTCCCCGAGCCCGAGGCCTGGCGGACCCCCAGCTCCACGGTTCGCCAGGCGCTGGCCCAGGGCTCTCGCTCTTGCTCCCTGCAGGTGCCCCGCATCGTCCCCGAGTACCTGGGGCTTCCTCCCCGGGCTGCCAGCTTTGACGTCCCTTACCGCAGCGAAGATGGTTCGTCGGAGGCCGGCTCGGTGAGCCCCCACAGCATGCTGCGGCGCCGCGGTGGCACCGTGGATCAGAGGGACGTCATCAGAGCCCATGAGTCGCACAAGATCCAGAGCACGCCGCAAGCCCGCCGGAAAGAGTGGGAGTGAGTACACACAGCCTAAACGAGGCAGCGCTTTGAGAACTCTGCCACGCGTCAAGCCTTTGTGGGGAGCGATGTCTAGACAGTAATGAAGCACAGGGATTGATTGGTCAACTGGTTGCCTTAAATTAGTTAAGTCATAACAATATCTAAAACACAGCTGGTAAAATGTAATGTACTTAAAGCAATGTTCAAACCTAGTCCCTATGAACAAGCAGGTACATTGACTGTGCTATAACATTTAATTTAAAAAATATTTGCTGTTAAAATGAGTGTTCATAATCAAATTAAGTTGAGATTAACTATATTTTTTTGTAGTATTGTTTTCGTTTATTAGAAACATATGCACCTAGATATACCTATTCTAAAAACTGAAAGTTTAACAGATTGTTGCAGTGGAGGAACTATTGAACCCTGTGTTAAAGAAGTTGCTGAGTTATTTGCAACCAGGCACCATTAAATTATTATGGTCAGTTGAGCAGAGCTGTCTCGTTAACTTTTCTCACGGTTACAAACTAATTAGATCAAATCTATGCTGAAGGTTTAGTCACCATTAGAGTCAACCCGAACATCCCACTCCGTCCATGAAGCTAAACAGTTGTAGAATAACTGAACAACAAACTGCCAATTCTCAGTTTCCAATGATTATTTGCACTCACAGCTCTTGCATCACAATTTTTGAAGGATCCCTTCTGAAACATCTCATTTTAATCCAAT
Source organism: Galaxias rostratus (assembly GCA_036024795.1). Lineage (NCBI taxonomy): Eukaryota > Metazoa > Chordata > Actinopteri > Galaxiiformes > Galaxiidae > Galaxias > Galaxias rostratus. The sequence continues at coordinate 6,041 of JAVQJS010027068.1, read as the reverse complement.
TTCACTCACAAATATTAGTACATTACAAGTTTCATCAAAATAGTGTAAGTAACGTCAGTAAAATTGAGGAATTTCTCAAACATGTTATGATAGCTAAATTGATAGGCTAGAAACAACTTTAGGGCTAACGATTGTCATTTGGCTACAATGCCAACTGTTCAGGTGTGTCTAAAATTTGAGGACCACTGTAAATTCACTCATTGTCCTTCATAGTGCTAGTACATGGTAAGATCTCCTCCTTGATGTTGTGTTTTAGGAACAGTTGGTTGACGTGAGCACCAATCTGGCTCCAATGTATTCCGCCGAAAGCTCTGGCAAATCAATTCACCTGTGAAGTGATTTCTGTTGGCCGCCTTTAATCAGATGGTGAATAGCGTTATTAATGGTGGTGTCGAGCTTGCCTGGCGGAGCAACTCTGAGCTTTGGAATCACGTTGCTCTGATTACCCGGCTTCCCATCACTCCAACGTGGGGTGGCACTCCATCACTGTAGACTGCCACCCCCCCACATACACGCACCGTCCCCCACCCAGGCCAAACCACTGTTCTCCCATTCTCGCATTCTCTGCCGCCACCACCTGCATCACGTTCTGTTCACCTTGGCAGGCTCATGAAGGCTGCTGTGTGCTCTATCCACATTGTCTTTTGTCTCAAGGTCTCCTTGTCTATTTACGCTTTCAGCATAGCATAGAGGCTTGCTCGCGCACACAAACGCACGCACGCACGTGCCCGCGCCCGCACACCCACACACACATGCACATATACGCTATTCTCCTAATCCCTTTTATACACACACGATCTTGCTCCCCAATTGCAGATGTACGCAGTGTCTTTCACATCCACCGCCCCCTCACTCATTCATACTGTCTTATAGCAAACGTATAGTTAAAGGCTGACTATGCCTACCCCTCCAGCTCATCACTATAAAAACCCATCTTTTCATATCACCACTTTAGTAGAAATACAACCGTGTACATTGCAAGTAATGCATTTGTGTCTCAGAATGACCATTTGCAGGGCCAGTATTACAATGGTATTTGTGCATAAGTGCTATTTCACCACAAGGGGGTGCTATAGACTCAATGCTCACACGGTGTGATTAATTGAAGAAGAAAGTGGAAGCTTTGATGGGGAGTTTAGCTGAGTATATTTTTTGATAACTTGTTGTTACTTTCTCTGTGATATATAGATTAGCAGATGAAACTAGATTATCATTTTATAAATGTAGGAAGCCCTAATACTATAACATGAGGGAGAAGTTTTCTGAAGCATCCGTCGTCATTTAGATGTTTGTAGTTGATGATGGTTTTCATAGATTACAATTAACTCAAAGGGAATGTTTAAAAAATATGACAAATGAGTTGCCCATCACATTGTTGATCGTTGCATTACAATTATAGATACATTGTACAAATGTGTTGTCGGCCACCAGATGTCATATTTAGAAAATATATACAACATCCAACTAACCAATATCATGTCAGACATGAATGATGTATGTTTATGTAAGCGTCATCTATTGGTAAAATCCAATGGCCCTAACTCTGCCAGAGACGGTATCTGTTGCTAAGGAACGAAAAAAAAAAAAACGCTAAAGCCTCTTCAATCAGCGTTGGGCTTGAAAGCCTGTCGGCAATTACATAAATGCTCTTGTCTGTAAGTACACCCATTAACGTTTTAACTCATGATGTGTGTCACCTGGAAGGCCACGCACTTCACCCAACCCTAAAGATAGTTCTTGAAAAGCTGCGTCCCGGGGACCGTTCCGAACGGAGAAATCCATTGACAGTCGTGAGACGATGACAATGTGAAAGGGAATCTCTGTGTGTCCATCGTGTCTCCAGGATTTCATATTCCTCCCTAATCTCAGCCGTCAGCCTGCAATTCATTTGACTCCTTCTTTTAAGGTTATATGAAGAGAGCTGCTGGCCTTATTGAAACCCATCCAATTTCCCTAATGGAGCAGAGCTGAAGGTGTTTGGTTGTCGTCTTACCACATTCAAAGACAGACCAAGCTAACATATATTTCTGAGACTATATGCGGACATCTAAATTATCTTCATGGTATTGCTGCAATAAAGACAACTGAAATATAATATGATCTAATGACTGTCTAACGTCCTGCGACGCTCCGACTTGTTGATTTTGCGAGGCTCCACTGATGTTATTCCACTCATTGGTTCTTTGAGAGATGCCCAACCCCTCTGCATCCATCCATCCTTACTGACTGAAGCATCGACACGGTGTGCTAGATGCAGAGCTACCCTGAGGGGAGAGGCAGATCTCCGAAGGAAGAGGTTGCTCTATTGTGCAACAAGGCTTTTGTTGGCAAAATGAAAAGAACCGAGCAGAAATCCAAGAGAGCTGTGTCGCTATGGAAACAACTGTTAAGAGAGAGAGAGAGAGAGGGAAAGAGAGAAAGGGAGGGAAAAAAACATTTTTGTTTATAGAGATGGACAAATATTTTTGTCCGACACCAGAGAGAATCCTTTTCGGGGTGGTTTATGTAATGGAGTTTATGTAAAATTTGGATCACAAGAGGAGTACAGGATATGACACAGATGCAGTACATTCATAGATGGGATCTGTATGTTTGAATCAATGCAACAAATGTTCATACTCTATTTTGGTCATACAATCCCACATTTAAAAAACAAATGTTTCTTAAAATACTTTCACAACGACAATGTTTGAACTAGTGTTGACCTCACAACTATTTACCATGCCCTATGGTATATGTGCATGGAATTTGCTTTGGTTTGCATCGCTATCCAATGATTATGCTGCACACTAACCTGTTGCCTTTTTGCTTATTTTGATTTAATTGAATTATGTTTTCCGTTAGGGTGTTTGCATCAGCTGTAAACAAACACATCAGCTGTATCTTAGTCAAACAATTTGGAAAATGTCAATTTATACAGTATGATCTCTTTAGGGTTAGACAAGTGTATCCATGGCATTAATTAGATGTACTTATTTCCTCTGTCGTGTCTACACAGGAAGATTTATTGTATAAGATGAGTTTGGAGTCCTCTGACGTGGCTTTCTTTGTAATTTAATTTCAGTTTTTCGTTATTTGTTACGTGAGCAATTTCAATCTTAACGGTCATTCAAAACGTCCTGTCTGTCCCCACAGAGAGTACCAGATGGAATAAAAGAGTGTAGTTGCCAAATGAGGTCTCCTTGCACTTGGAGTGTGAAACTCCCCGATTTTTTCTCCCTCCAAAAAGAGAGCAGGCACAAGAACTATTTCATGATCTATTTTGGTGTCTGACATTTTACTCAGATATTAGCACAATGACCTGATTTGGGGAAATGTTTTAATAGTGCATGTCTTTCCGACTTCATCAAGTGGCCTGCGTTGTGTGATCATGCACTAAGTATCAATGTGATTGGTTTAAAAAGATTGAGGTTGGTGTTCAATCTTGTGTTGAATGGCTTTTACTGGAAACTTTTATTCTTTCAACATTTCTTTATCATAATGTAAATGTGAAGTGCATGCCTTGATTTGAGTTTGTGATACATCTATTAGTTAAAACCATGAAAGGTTAGATCGAAATGGGGAACAATCCTCTACCCTCCCACAGTTCAGAACAAGGAGATATTTATTTAAGTTTTTTTTTTTAAACTGTTTTTCCCTCTTGTCATATACGAATTGCCATGGTTACACACCCGTAATCTCAAATCGCTCCTCTGCTTCCCATTCAAACAAAATTTGAAATTTCCATCGTAAAATACGAAGGAGGGGGCAGAGTGCGCGGGCGCTCCGATCTGTCTCATCATTTTCAACCAGGTGATAAGATTGAAAGATAAGCGCGTTACCGATCAAAAAAGGCTCTTCCCTTGTCAGGAAATGGCTGGGTCGATTTACACAAACAGATGATTGCGTGATTCTGTAGTAAAAAGTGATTTTTTCCTTGACAGAATAACCTCGGTGAAGTTTGTTTTTGCCGAAAAGATGCATAAAGTTTATGGGAAAATAAAAATCTCATCGTCTGAATTTTTTTTTATTTTAACGTGACGGAATTGGCAGTGATTTTTGCTTTAACTACAACAAGCGATCCAATCTGGGATTTTGATGGAAACTTTCATGGCAAATGTAATGGATTTTAATCTACCGTTTGCCCTGAGTTCGGAGAAGCGCTTATCTAAACTTGTTTTACCAACCCGAGATGATGGAATGATAACGATGTGCATTTAGAGTCCGTCCCATTAATAATGTTCAGACGTTCGGCGTCTCGTAAATTGTTCACGAAAATAAATCAAACAGTTGCCTACTGTTATACCGGCATGGAGTGATTCCGCAACTTTTGGAAACATTATTACATTTAGAAGGTAAGCTACCAGTAGATTGACAGTGGATATTGATATTCACGCTTGGTCCACAGTGTAATTAAGTGTGAAGGATAAGATGTGTCCAGTGTTATTCCATTTTTTTAATTATGTTTTTCTCAATAGAATGGCTAGGTTTGGTGATGATGTTCCGAGCACTCTGGATTCCGGTGAAGGGGATCCTGAACGCGGAGGAGACAGCCAGGACACGGCTTCAGGTGGACTTTCAGGATCTTTGAAACAAGCCAAAGCTCAGAGAGCGCGTACCATGGCTTTTTACAACCCTGTTCCTCACCGGCAGAACTGTCTCACCATCAACCGATCACTCTTCATATTTGCCGAGGACAATTTAATTAGGAAGTACGCAAGGAGAATAATAGAATGGCCATATCCTTTCCAGCTAATCTAAAACATCAGTGGTTTGAATTATTTTAATTTTTTACAAATCAAATCTCCACATCTCTACGTTTTAAGTCTTGTTTTTATCTTCTGACGGACCTTTCCAGTAGTTCAGCACCACGGACAGCGCCCGTAGATTAAACGCATGTTTACCTAACTTTTATTTTTCTTTATACAATTCTTTAGAATTTTGCTAGTTATTCACGTGCAGAACATGACATGCTGAAACCATGTTGAATTTTGTAACATTACATACAATGTTCAATGGAAATGTCCATTATATCGATGACGTTTAATACTTTAGCTATTGTTGACCGCTTTGCAAAGTATACGATTAGAATTGTATCTCGTAAAAATGTTTATTCCACGGTAACTTCATTGAATTCACCAAGCACATCGTAGTTAATGCAATGATTAGAACCGATTGTCACTACAAAATCCTTGCGAATTTGACATGCGCACGCCCCCTGAGCTGGCAGAAGGCAACAGGTTAGGCATCGGTGATCTTTTGAAACAGCGCTGCACGCTGTGGGCGGGATGTAGGCATATAACTGCACTGCCACCGGTACTCTTTGGAATGCAAAATTGTTCGTGAGTAGGTGTTAGAACAAAATATAAATTCGTTCTTTTTTTTTAACTTAAATCTTGACACACATTTATTCATTATTCATTCATACATTATTATTGCTTTTGTTATATGTTAAATGCACAGAAGTATGTAAAATATCGCACATTACATAAACTAACTTGCTTCTTAGGTAACCTCCCTTATGCCAGGCTGTTTATACCTACGCACTTCGACCTTTATTTGACCTGAAGAATTATAACTTTGTATCGGTTGTAACCATCCCATCAGTATTACTCTGTCCACTGCTCTGTACAATATGTAAAGTACAGGTTGCAGCACTTACAGAGAGTGTCTCACTCAGGCTGTTATCTAACAATAGGACTTTAGGCTGAGAGGGAGGGTGGCTTGTGATCTTACCACGCAACGTGTTTAAGTGTGTGTGTGTGGAGGGGGGTGGGGGCAGGTGTGTACAACAGGGCTGTGGGGGCTGGCCCTGCGAGACCATCTTTTGTCATGGGAAAGGTACCTGGGACCCATGAACATGTTGCCCCATGAGGACGCTGAACCCAGAAGTAGCTTATTAACCTGTTCCCTTCTCTGACACGCCGAACCTGTTACATTAAAGCAGCACGGTGGCGCAGTGGTTAGCACTGTTGCCTCACAGCGAGAAGGTCCTGGGTTCGATCCCCACCTTGACCCAAAAAAGACCTTTCTGTGTGGAGTTTGCAAGTTCTCCTCGTGTT
>JAVQJS010027067.1:0-13156 GCA_036024795.1 Galaxias rostratus | reverse complement strand
CAGCAGAAGTGTAACAAACATATATCAAAGTTATAAAGAAGACGATCTTATGCTGTAATGATGCACAGATGCAATAAGTCTGTTTCACAGCAAACTATTTGTGAAAATAGAGCAAGTTATTCAGAGTGAATGAGTATTGTCCTCAAAGTCGGCAGGGGTTCCGACTGCTTCTCCATTTAAAAGCTCATGAAATTGTCCCATTCTAATTCACATAGCCAGCCTGTCTTACGGGGAGAATGTGGTGGTGGATTCAGTGTCAGTGGCCGCTGAACTCCTTCTCTTTCCAAATGTGTACTGGAAGAACCTCTCCTGACTCATGCAGCCCAGGTCTTTCAGTAACTTCAGCAGGTCATGGCGGAACTTCACCCCGATGAAGGCGTACACAAAGGGGTTGAGGCAGCACCTCAGAAAGGCCAGACACTGGGTGACATCGGTAGCGTAGAGGAGGTTGTTGTCATAGTTGCAGTTGGTGTTCTGACCGCCCTTCCGGTTGGTGAGTGTGGTCAGCAGCAAAGTCAGGTTGTAAGGAGACTGGCAGATTATGAAGACCGCCACCACAGCAAAGATGACTTTAATGGCCTTGTTCCTCTCAAAGTTGCGGGCCTGGCACAGGGTCTGAACAATGGCACTGTAACAGAAGCCCATGACCAGGAGAGGCACAGCAAAACCCAGGACAATCTGGCTAGTCTGGATACTGACGCGGAGATGGATGGATTTATTGGCATATGGAGTGCAGGTTTTGTTGGAGATTGTGGTGTACGTCATTTCAGGCACGGAGAGGAGCAACGCCGTGCCCCAGATAAGCACAGAGGACACCTTGCTGAAAAACACCGCTCTGGAGCGGTGGCGGTGGGCAGACACAGCCTTGGCTATGGCAAAGTACCGGTCCACACTGATGAAGGTGAGAAGAAACATGCCGCTGTAGAAGCTGACCTTGTAGACCGTGTGCATGACTTTGCACAAAGGCAGCCCCAGAACCCACTCGCTCATGGAGTTAGCGGCCCAGAAGGGGAGCGACAGCGCAAAGAGCAGGTCGGCAAAAGACAGGTTGAGCAGGTACACATCGGTCATGGTCTTCAGCCGCTTGAAGTACATGAAGGTAAGAATCACCAGCAAGTTGCCCATCAAGCCCAGGAGGCTGATGAGCGAGAAGAAGGTCGGAATGAACCAGGAGCGGAACTGACGGTTGTCGTCTTTGTTGCACACGGTGACATATTCGCTGTAATCAGTTTCAGTGAAGTCAATGTAGTAGTCGGTGGTAGACTCATTGGCATTGGATGTGCACGTCTGAAATAGGGTAGATACAGTGCATTAAGCCTGAATACTACGCTTACTGAAAACAGAGCAAACATCATCTTTGGCCTCTGGCCATTCTAAGAGGTATGTTTCAATGTCGCTAATCCACTGGAGAAGAAAATTGGCTAATTGCTAACTTCATGAAAGACTGTGATTTCAAAAGTTGGGATTTTGGCGATTTGGTAACCTATTACATAATGCCATTACAAAAATATTCATTTTGTTTCAAAGAAAAAAGGGTTAAATTGTGTTTGTCCATGTTAAGACCTACCTGAAAATGCCAAGTCCATACCAGAAGAGCTGATATTTGAACATCTGAGAATCAGAAAGATAAAAACAACTTTAAAAACAAGTTGCATCACTGCCACTGTGCACTGCAAATGATTTGCCAGCTCCAAAGAAATACTTAATTATATTATAATTGTCTGCATAGAAATATATATTGCAATTGAAACGTGTAAAGATGGTAGTGCAGCTGGGGCCCAGGGACTGATAGACACAAATGTCAAAAAGGAACACAGTTAATGTGGATGTGTTCATATCCATCCATCCATCCATTATCAGAACCGCTTATCCTATGCAGGGTAACGGGGGGGAGGGGGGGGTGGGGGGGCTGGAGCCTATCCCAGCTGACTTCGGGGGCGAGAGGCGGGGTACACCCAGGACAGAACTCCAATCCATGGCAGGGCTAACACATAGACATACAACCACTCACACCTACGGACAATTTAGAGTCAACAATTACCCTACATGTTTTTGGACTGTGGGAGGAAACCGGAGTACCCGGAGGAAACCCACGCTAACACGGGAAGAACATGCAAACTCCACACATAAGAGCCCTCAGGTGGGAATCGAACCCAAGACCTTCTTACTGTGAGGCAACAGCACTAACCACTGTGCCACCGTGCTGCCCGGTGTGTTTATAGTCAAGCTAAAATCATTTCACAAGAACATACAGAGACAATTTAATTATCTCTCATGAGGCTCCAGTCATGACCATGTTGAAGTTCAAGTTTAAGTTTATTTGTCATATGCAATTAACACAGGGCCCACAGACAATGAAATGTGCTGGACGAGCGTCGGTCAACCAACTCAGCAGAATACCGAGCATCAATGGTGATAAGGAAGTAAGCAAAGCTCGTAACTACAGTAAAGTGGGGACACCTTGTGGAAAGAGCTTTAGATTGGGATTTATCCGGAGCTCAGGAGGTGCTTCAGAAAAGCCCACCACAATATTTTGAAAAAGATGGCCAACAAAAAATAATCCCTAAAAAATGGGAGAAATATAGCATTGTTACAAGAGCCAGGGAAAGATGTACTAATGTCTCAACAATGTGCTTTACATTTAATAATAATAATAATACATTATATTTATACAGCGCTTTTCAAAACACTGAAAGACGCTGTAACATGTAGACGTTTGACATCTGCATTTTATTCCTCTGACCTAAAGGACACCTCAGAGATTTTCTCATCAAATGTAAACAAGAAAAAAAGTGTCACACTACTTTAATTCAGTCCTCATAATTGAACAGTCACGAATAATTTTAGTAAGTGCCTCAACCCTAGTCCTTTTAAAAGACTACTGACAGTACAAAATCAAATATGAAAGCAACTTTTGATGTAATAGTTTACAAAGACACTTAATATTCACAAAAGTCACTCTCACATAGAAAAAAAAAGCTGGTCTCAGGCACTCTATGCTGCTCTATTGCTATTTCGGCATATGCAGTGTTCAGCTGTGCTATTTGTGGAATACATTTTTAGTATTGTGTTAAGCAAATAAACGACATAACATTGAAAACGTTCAACGTACCGTTAACGTTACTTTGTTAACAAAATAGTGCCAATACATTTTAAATAGACAAAAAAGGGTTTCTATGACATTGTAACATTGATCACAGTCACAGTGAATAATGATAAGACATATTTTAATGCGTGTAGGCATTACAATAGACTACTAGTAGTAGTAGTATACTATTACTGCAGTGCCCTGACAAACAGTTTTATTTGAGACACTTACCACGGAAAGATGTCATGCTGATAAGCTTCACTATGGTCTCTCTGTCTCTCCTAGAAGTCAGGTTGTTTGAGTAGAGCTAGGTTTCTGAGTGAAGATAAAGGTTTCAGTACACGACCTGACCCCCCTCCCCACACACACACACACACACACACACACACGCACACACACACACACACACCACCACAACCACCACAGTTCACACTATGCTTGGCTCCCCTCAACTTTCACAGATCACGTGAAAGTAAATAGTATTTGAATCTTTCATGCAGTTAGTTCATGACCGTGCAGCAACAAGAAAGAATACATGTTGCTGTAGTTGAATTAGATGTAGCTTAATCCGACATTGCTTTAACAGTTTGTCTCCTGAATTGATTATAACAAATGCGGTATGGTAGGGGTAGACAAAATATAAAATATATAAATATATATATAACATTGTCTTTGAGTGTTTTGGAAAGCGCTTTATAAATATAATGTATTAATATTATTATTATTAAAATACTCCAGGTATCGCGGCTTCTTCTATGTGGGAAGCATTAAATGACTATGTTGTAAACATTCAAATACACATTTGTCAAAAATCTTTAAGCCAAACAGACAAAAAAAGAACATTGTTTTGTTGAATTTAACCTGGTTGTGTAATTTTTCCTTTTGCAAGTTTCAAATTGTCCAAATAGAAACCAATAATTAATATGGACAATAATGTTTTAATGCAAACAAATATTGCGGGGAGTAGATATGTTGACTACTAATCATCATGCTGAATTGCGTGCATCTATGGGTTAAATCAAGTCTTTAGTAAGTGCTTTGTAGGAGATGACAAAATATCAATATATGTATTGTGCATCACGATCTACACAAAAATATTGCAATATTATCTATAGGCTATATTGCCAAGCCCAATGGTGTTGTATTAATTGGCAAAATTGAGAACTCATTAACAAGTTGGTAAGGGTTCAAGATCCAGCTGTGTGATGATAACAACACTGGCTTCTTTGAAACCATGTGCTCAGATTTGCAACAACAACAAAAAAAGTCCATATGCAATTTTTTTGTAATCTTTGTGACACATATTATTGCATCTGAATTCAAACTTCATAAAATTAAACAATAACAGCACAATTAATTTTCCTCTGATGTAGGAACATGTGTGTACGCCAATTGCTTGCAGTTGTGGTCAATAAGTGGCAGCTAGTTTGCCTGTCTTTCCACTCACCACAAAACTGCACCTTGCACACCTGTCTAAATGTGTGGTCCCTGGTTAGCTTTCCCTGCACTCATGATAGCAGCCCTTGCTAACCACATAAATGTCAAGTGTTGCATAGTGCAGTGAAGCTTAAAGACTAAATGCTGAGTAAAGCTTTGACAAATCTGGTCAGTGTCACAGGTATGTCGGATTGTCAAAGTGCAGATGGAAAAAAATATATTATAGTCAACTCATATCTATTATTTATATTGGGCTGCACATACCTACAACCGATAGTCAAAATCTTAGTTAGTTATTTTAGGGCCCTTACTGAAAACAGGAAAACAAAAGTTCCTTTTGATCTTACCCACTTCCCTTATCTGAGCTTTGCAAGATTATGCTTTATAAAAAGCAAAGTTAGACAAACATCCATTTCTTTATTATTCTGTTGTTCTCTACGATTTCGAAATGCATTTCACACATTACATTTGACATGACTGCCTTTTTGTCCTACAATGGTTGTCACGATCAAATAGAACTGCTGCTCAAAGTGGCAACGCACTGTTGCGTTAATCTTAATGCACATAGGCAACTAAGGAACGATATTCCATTTATTTATCTCATGAATCGTTCCAGGGTATAGATATCCATGACACCATTTACAAACATGAACCACATTACCCATGGATGTAAATATGTATCACCATACTAGTTTCCATGGAGCTTAAGGGTGGGACAGAGGGGACCACATGCCCCCTGGTGTTCAGTGCCCACCCTGTCGAGCCAGAAATTCCACAAGGATTGAAAAATTTGATTTTCCCACTGATTTTCTCAGTGTATCATTTTAAATGAGAAGCATCTTTAACAAGTCATAGTCAAACGACAGAAATGCAATATAATGGCGTGACAGACAAAAGGCCAGACAGGTTCCACTCCGGCAATCCTCTTGAAAAGGAGAGGGGCTCGCTGTTCCACAGAGTTTGACACAATTCATCAAACATGTTGAAATGCTTTAGTTTTAGGTGACTGAACGGGTGAGTTGTTGCCACTTCTCATTGCAACCTGTCTCCGACAAACTTTACACTCTAAGAAGTGTTACTCGGTGTTCGTTGGCCTGCGAAATGTTGTCAGGTAAAACTGTTTGGCCACAATGACCATTGTTATGTTTGAAAATATAAAATAAGTTGAGGCTTGAAAGCTAAAAAATAAATGAAATAAAAACATCCCAACTGTGAAGCCCAGGGGTGGCAGCCTCATGTTGTTGGGGAGTTTCACTGCTGGAGAGACTTGTGCTCTTCACAAAGTAGATGGCATCATGAGGAAGGAATATAAATCAAACAGGAACTTAAGGTAGTAAGCAGCCAGCTGACTTAAGGACAGTAAAATCAAGGAATTAAGTGCCCTTCTAAGCCCAGACCTCAAACAGAACTGAAAAAGCATGTGTGTGCAGGGACGCTTGCAAACCTGACTCGGTTACGGTCAATTTCATACAGGAAATTATGCATTTCTAATTTCGATCACTGATTTCTACATGTTGCTCTTATCCCTTCTTTTACAGAAATGCACTTAAAATCAGATTGAAGCATAATTATTATATCATGTAATGACTATTCAACTGTGAAATTAGGAATTATCTTGTGGTTCATCTAAACTAATCCTAGTTCCTAAAATATTTCGCCATAAAGAGTTTTTTTTAACAAACTGAACATAATAGGGTGTTCCTATTGATGGTTTGGAGTGTTGTGTCTTAAATTCTTAAAGGTATAATTTCAGGGAACAAACTTGCAGTTTACTATAATTATATATGCCCTAATAGCAATACTCGCCCTGCAATGGACTGGCGATCTGTCCAGGGTGTACCCTGCGTCTCGCCCGAAGTCAGCTGGAATAGGCTCCAGCTCCCCGTGACCCTGCATAGGATAAGCGGTTCTGATAATGGATGGATAGCAATACTCGAACTATGCACATGTATTGTATCAACAACTCAAAAGCAAAACAGTAAAAACAATCCATTTTAACTGTGTAGGGTAGAAAATTTATTGGTATAAATATGTAAAAGGATAAATAATAAGACTGCATGTTATGACTGTTCTTCCGAATGGTTTATGATGAGATAAAAACAGAATGATAAAACAAACCTTCACTATACCATTACATTTAAAAGTATGTTCATGTCAGAAAAACAACACATAACTGAGAGATGCTCTAAGCATACTGCTTTTGATTTGATTGTGAGCAAGCAAACTTTAGAACACTGGTAGAGCATTGCACGACATGGACAATTTAGCACACAAAACAGTTATTCAAAAGGGTTGGCCCAAATACAGCCACTATTCAATAATAATGCTAATAATAAATTACTACTCACGGTGACTACAAACTCCTGAGACAAATGGTCACTGTAATACTGATACTGAAAGTAAACAAAGTTCTCCTTCTAGGAGTCACCTCAGCTCACTCTTTACAACAAAGCCAACTTGCAATATTTAAAATTGCGACAACATGCAAAAATAACACTGAAAGCAACAATGGCATTACAACACAGATGGACAAAGTTAAATATTACAATGAAGAACTGTAATCTTTTTTTTTATTTTTTTTAAACCAGTCTTATGTCACAATGATCTAGGGTCAGCCAGATATAGTGCTAGAATCAGACAGGAGATGATATGTACTGTGAGGGAAGGGATGTATATTTTCACTCAGACAGGCACTGATGCCACTGGAATTACATGGGCTTTGAGACACTGAGTGGCTATCAATTTGCAAAGTGACAATTGCTTAGTTAGAGAAGAATCAACAAATGTCTGTTTTGACTAGAGGGCGCAAGTGGTCGGCACTCCAATGATTTACTCCGCATCCCTTGTGACTTACGTTGAATTGCATTTTAGCACATATTAAGAAAAAAAAAATTATAAAAAGAAACAAACATTCAGGAGAGGACGCTGCGGAGGGATGGGACACGATACTGCAAACGACATGACGGGCAGCCAGGCGAGGCTCTCAGTGGACGGCCCTCCCTCTGCTGGGGCCCTCCATAGCCGGCTCGCTGGGCGGGGCCTCCTCTGTCACGGCGGAGGTGGTCTCTGAGCCTGTGTTACTGTCACTGGTGCCTTCCTCCATGGCTCCTTCTGGAACGCTCTCCTTGTCCTCCGACAACCCCTCCTCGCTGGCCGGTCGAGTCTCCAGTTCTTCGGCAGCCTTTGACTTGGACTCTGTGGATGAAAGCGACACGTGATGACGATGTGTTTTTACCTGCCCGTGAAGGAAACGGGTCTGGGACAGACCAACGAGGCTGCGGCATCATGTATATTACCAGGAGGTTCTCTCTCACCTCTGGCATCTAGAAGGTTTGACTCCGTTTCCTCGCCCTCCTTGAGGCAACCCTCGCCAGGAGACCCCTGTAGGGATTTGCAGCCATGCGACGGGCCCATGTCTTTCTCGTCCTTCTCTAAGGGAAGCTCACTTGTGTCGTCCGCCTCCTTTTCCCGTTCTGCGGTTCTTTTCCGAGACACCTCCTCTGCCACTGTGATCTCTGCCGATATCTTCTCCATGTCTACCTCCACCTTCATACAGCACAACTGAAATGAACAGATACGTGCGATAAGACCATTGAAATCCTGGCAACTTAAAGAATGAAACTTATGTAACAAGTTATCTACTGTCTTGTATTTTCAGCATCTTTTACCTCTGAAACCAACACATATTTTGACTGCAATAATAAGCAAAGGGGTGTTGGTTTGACTTTAAATAGTGACACATGCAAGCAAGTGGACATGGAAGGTGGAGGTGGGTTTATTGGAATGGGAATATGGACTTTAATCTATTGATTTCCATAAAAATTTCTTCAATTCGTTTAATTTAAATTACCTTGGGATTAAAGTGAAGACAATGATCTCTCCTACTACCAAACTAAACTGATCACGTTAGTGTTATGTTGAGGCAAAACTGAGCTGGCAATCTACACATGGAATTATTTGTCACTACACGCAAACTCTTAACTAAGCAACACTGATGTCCCCAGATCAGACTCAAACATGCTACTCAGAAGTTAGCTTTAAGTCGTTTAAGAGCTGGCTATTTGGCACAGGTTTCCCCCCAGGGGACTGGGTGGTCTTCAAAGCTCTAAACACCTCATATCTTAATATGCAAAATGAAGAATCGCTTGACAGAGTACTTGAAAGTACTTGGGTGTCTGAATTTGCATTTCAGCTGAAGGTTGTGTTCCTAGTAGTCTAAAGACATTCTAAATTCTTACAATGTTTACTTACATTCTCTACATAGAACTTTACTAACACAAGCAGCAATCTAAGCCCTAATCTAAGCCTGCATGCTACACTTTTTAATTCAAAGTGGATGTAATTTAGAAACGGTAAAATGGTTTCAAGCGCAACAGGTTACAAAGGAAAAATATTGTATGGCTCTGGCCTCACATAAACCATAAAGCAAGTTCCTTTACAACCTTGTATTGACTTGGGTCCAGGACAGTTGAGGATTGCCTACGTTCACTAATAATGTAAGTTCTTTCATAATTGAACACCCTTTGTTACAAATTTATTTAAATATAGTATCGTTTTCTATGATGAATATGGTCTTGCCAAAAATCTCTATAAAAAAGCATTGCATCAGATCTGGATATGTCAGATGTGTAAATTAGAAACAGTAGTGCAATAAGGTAGTTCAAGCCTACAGAAAAGGCTGCCTTGTTTTGACGGTATATAGATCAAATGAGACAACCCACTTCCATCCATAGGTTTATGGGATTATGCCCACAGAACCCGGGCTAATGCTTTCAAAGCAAATACATGTAAAGCTATGTTTACGTGTTTGAAAGTAATGGGACACACTGCAGTCTCTTCGATACGTCCCCAAAACGTGAGTTAGGCGAAAAGAAGCGCAACACAATGGTAAAACTACAGGGCTCTTTCAAAGGCCCATTTAACTATCATCCAACTTCACAATATAAATGGCACCACCTGTTGCGTGCAATACCCAGAGCATTCAGGAATACTGTGTGGAGTGTTTGTTTCCATAAACTGTGTTCGGCCAACAAGTAAGTGATAGCAGCTGTATTGTTGTGTGGACATGTGGTTGGAGTTAGCTGCTGGTGCTGTCGATCAGACGGAGCCAGTTCTTTGCATAGCCTACGGTCAACTGGTGAGCGTTGCAGCACAAATGGATGTATGCAGCATCCATAGCGTGGGCTTGACTCCCAGCTTAACAAAGCCATACCCGTTTGAGCTCGTTGGTGAACGACTCGGTCGCCTCGATGAATTTCCTTTTCTTGTCCTGGTGGCGGTCTTCAATTTGAAGCAGCTCAGCCTCCAACTTCCTCTGTGTAGCACAAACGCAACATCCCTTTAAGATTCATTCAGATAGGAAGTAACACTATCCAGGTTTCCAATGGACTGGTTTCTGGAAAAAAACGGTTAAGAAGTAGACCATCAAGTGTTTGTACCTGGTCGTTTAATTAATGTTAAACCTTTTGACGTCACAATGTTTTGCAATCGTACATAACCGGTTGGTGGAATCATTGTGTAATATGTACAGCCATCATGGACAACTGTTGATGCATCGCGACAAAAAAAACGACGACACAGAATGAACATAGAACAATGACCGGACCAAATAAACATAACGTAACAAGCTTTAGGCAGCTCAGCTGCTGTTAAATCCTTATTTGTCTTGGCCTTTCATCGCAATTTTCTTTTGTCTTAAGATAGTTTTTCTATAGTGAATCAGCAGCGGAGGCAGAACAGCAAGGCGGGAGAATCGTTGGTGTGTCTTGTTGGATACAGAAGCTTTGTGGCGGTCTCAACAAGCAACCTAGTTAGGAAAATAGGAATACTGCTGCAAAGAATTGAGCCGGACCATAAAAGCAGTGTGAGAGAGTAGAAAGAAGTTGCCGATGGCTGCGGCTAAAAACAAATTAAAGGACATCCTGGTAGCATCTCGATACCCATACTAGCACAATATATAGTAAGACAGAACAAGATGTTCAAATCCATAGTATGACAAAAGTAAAAAAAAAAAAACAGGAAGTCCTACCGCATACAGTCGCATTTTAAAGGATGCTTGCCTGCATACTTCCCTGCCTTTTCTAACCCATAAAGCTCTGGGAAGCAGAAGATACCGCACATCGACTCTCCACACCGATGGAGCACCAATGATGATCACATTTGATAATGTGGCTGACTACGGTCGTTATGACAAAGTATATCATAATTAAAGCAATACTACGCACTTTGTGAGGGCAGCTGCAATACCTACTAAAGGAAAAAAAGCAGTGGTAAGCAGCTCATGTCAAAAACCAAAGACCGTGCCTTTCTCAGGACAAAGGTAAGCATCCTGATGAAGGTAGCACATATGAATCCTGCAGGAATACATTTTATTTATCTATAATTTATTTTATTTCCAGGTGACGGTACACTTCCCAAAAGACTTTTTGTATGGCTCAGATACCACGTGGAATGACCGTGATGAAGCAACCTGATTCTGGCTCCCGCGACACAGTCAGAACACCCTTTTAAGGGCCATATCTGGCCCATAACATGCTCCAGAGGCAGTTAGAAGTTGGAGCTCTGGCAGTGTTCTGGCCCATGGCATGCCTGAGATGCAGCAGTCATACAGTTCGACTCTGGCTGTGGTTTGGAACTCAGAATTAAGTTGATTCATTGCTCTCAATCCACATGCTATGTGGGCCAATCATTTATAAAGTCAAATGCTGTGGCGACCCATCTCGTGTTGTCGCCTAAGAAGGGTCACAGAGACAGCGTCAGGGTTTTTACCACAGCTTGGTTTATTGCACAACCCCAGAGCTTCCCCTTGGTTTATAAGCATTCAAGACAGACATGCTAACTCATGGTAACGATAATGTCATCCTGTTGTTGATAATACAAAATAAGAAATAGTAACTCAAAACAGCACTCTCGATGCAGTAATAGATCAGTAATCAACTATAAAACAAGGTAAACAACCGTGAACAAAGTTTATGCCAAATGCACCCCTGGTGCATGCTGGGAAAGCCCTGGCCTCCCTGGGACTATGCAATACTTTAACTTAAAAGCCTGTGCATAGCGGGGAATTCCACATCAAAGCAACATTAAACATCACACTTGCTATATTGAGGCAACTAATGAATTCTAGAAAATGACCTCCTTAGTGACCACAAATGTGCCAATTTGCTAGAAGTATATACACTTTTCCCCCTATTTTACATTAATTTCTTTATTTTACATCACAGTTCAGGTACAAATCAAACTTGATTCCCAAGTTATGGTCAGCTATGGTGAACTGGGTTCAGGGGTACTGCTTCACTTGGCGCTGGGGTACCAATCAGAAAAGCCTCTGTCTTATAACTGTTTAGTTTAGGAAATTCTGATTAATTCAGTCTCTTATTACCTCCAGGCAGGTGTTTAAGCCAGTGTAGGCAGCAGATGGATCGGGTGCTGTTTTCAGGCATAGCTGTGTGTCGTCAGCATAGAAATGGAAAGATATTCCATGCTTTGCAACAAATTAGATTTATTTGAATTAGCAAAACATTTCCTATGCGGTTACTTATATCTATAATAAGTGGAATAGCAATTACAAATGGACTCACAGGCTTGACACAATTAGTGGAGTTCTACTGTGCACAGCAATACCCTGAACTTAAGACAATTAAATTAGTACATCTATGGCCGTTTAGCTTTTATAACATACATTTGTTTGACTATGATAGTTTGACAAGTATACATTTCAACAAGTCAAACAGCAACTGCACAGTTGGAATGTCACTTTAGACAATATGTGGTTGATATTTAACGTCACTGACCATTGTTGTGGCCAAATTGGGCATCCTAGCAGATGTTACAACCTGGGATGTGGTTCAGGCGTGAGGCGCGATTCAGAGTGAAGGTTAGGTCACCAAAGAGACAATATGTGCTTTATGGGGCGCCTGAGGGCTAGATGTTTGTGTCTTAGTCATAACATAAAGTCATGTCAAAGTTTCCAGTGAACGTGTCCTTAGTTAGGTTGATTAAGAACATGTGGTCCACCTTGTCCAACGGGATGATTGTTTATCTTAGACCTATACACTCGTTAGAACCTTGCCAACAATCAGAACTTATGTCGTTGGAGTGAACTGACGGGGGTAAATTCTCTGTGTATAGACTTGAGTCAGACTCTGTAGTCATCAATAAAATTATACTACATTTCATGGTTTCTCCCTCTCGTTAATTGGTCATTTTCTGTCATTGAAATTATACATTACCACCATCAGAACAATCATTGTCATACCTTATGTAGACTGAGTTAATGATCAAGACGGGGTCTTACCTGATGTACCATCAACGACTGGACCTGCCGTTTCAGCACCTGCATGCGGGCGGTGGTGACCACAGAGCGTACGTCTGGGACTACGCTTTCGCTCAAGATCTCACTGATCAGCCTGTGGTTTCGCTGGAATCGAGCCGCGGCCGAGTGCTTTATCGAAAAACCATCATCAAAATCTGGAAGAAATCATAGGAGGATTGATTACTTTTCTCATCGTAATTTGTAACAAGGCAGTGAATCCTACTGCATGCGTGTGCTGTCTGTCTGTGATCAGTTAAACCTTTGTGTTGGGATAGTAGTGCAATTCAATTCTTTATTCTTGTTTCACAAGACTGGTT
>JAVQJS010027052.1:0-39584 GCA_036024795.1 Galaxias rostratus | reverse complement strand
TTAAGAGTTAAAAGTAGAAAACGATTATTTGTAGATCCAATAAAAGGCAAAATTTCAGAGACGTAGCGGCAGCTAGTGTGCGCCAACATCCGCCATCTTGAATTTTATTATTCAAGTTTCACTTAACACAGTCATTGGACAAGCAGTAAACATAGACAAAGGTCTTTATAGATATGCCATATATCGGTAAAGTCTATGCACTTTGAACTGCCGTGCATGCTCTGCTGGCTTCCAGTGAGCACAAGATGTAATTATGTCATGCATCAGCAGATGCAGCACATATTGTTACCAGAAAGTCATATGATTATTGTGATTATTATTAATATTATAAAAATTATTAACAACCCACATGTCTTGGTTATTGGAGTCCGTTGCGTTTACACACAGCTAACTTATCGATTCACATGTTATATTTTTTTATTATAATGTTTAATTGTGTTTTTGGCCCCATTTAAATTAATGGCGAGAGAGATTTCACAGGCATATACCAACATCTAGCGTTGATTTGATATTGTTATGTTAAGCTATACTGACAGTCTTGGCTTGCAACAACAATGGACTCCGTCTGGTTATTATTTAATTGCATCGTAAAACGTAATACTGTGTCTTCCATAAGAAAATTATCCCCATTTTCTGCACCTAAATAAATACCGGCTTGTCGCTTCCGTTGCAACGGCAAAATGTAAATTTAAATGCCCCGGACTCAGTGTTAATTTGAACAAACATTTCTCGTTTTGTTTTGTCCTCGTCCTTCAAATGAAAAAAATTCTTTTAGTTAGTTCAACTTGTTTTAATCAGTTAGTTGAGCTAAAATTAAGAAAACATTGAGTCAAATTGTTATTTCAAGTTGGAACCCAACCAACCAACCAAAAAATGTAAACTTTTGCTTTGAACAAGGATCAACAATAACGACCCCTAAAATTACAGATAAAAAATGTGTCAATTGTCATTGTTTTTTTGTTTTTTAATACATTTGCACATAATTGAATATTTTTTTTTGCATTTGTAATTGTGCGGTATTGTATGTAGAATGTTGAGAATTTTTCTTCCAATCAATTTTTAGATTGGTAAACTTAAGTGAACTAACATGTAGTAATCCAAAAATCAATAAAGACACACAATCTCTCACACACACATTCACACCTACGAACAATTTTAGAGTGACCAATTTACCTGCATGTTTTTGGAATGTGGGAGGAAACCGAAAGTACCCGGAGGAAACCCACGCAGAACACGGGGAGCACATGCAAACTCCACACAGAAAGGCCTTCAGTTGGGAATCGAACCCAGGACCTTCTTATTGTGAGGCAACAGTGCTAACCACTGCGCCACCGTGCCGCCTTCAATAATGATTATGAACGTTGTAATTCTTTAAGGATGAAGTGGTCACATTACAAGTGAGGGAAATACTACTTTATTTTTCTCTGAGCCTATGCAGATATCACTGAGACCTCATGCTTTGTGATTCTATATTACAATGACACACACAATCTTTTTGAAAGCATGAATAAACTCCCAAAGAAGAGCTTTAGAAACACTTTCCATGTCAATATGATGTATTTATGTGATGCGTCGGAGATGATAAATCACATCTTGTCCTATTTTTGGCACCTTAACTATGCCAGTGCCCTCATGTCTTGGGTATTGCAGTCATTGCAATTACATACAGCTAAGTGATCCTTTCGGTGATTGTATTATATTTCAACTTCTAATTCCCTTTTGGCCCCATTGAAATTACTTGGGAAAGGGCTTCATTGCCATCTAGTGTAGGTGTTTTTGCACGTTGTTACATCTGACCCGAACGTCTTGATTTTTACGCTTAAAACAAACTGCTACGTGCATCAGTGACTCCTTGTGATGTGACATCAAAACATTGTCTTATAAGTGGGAAAGCCAAATCATGAATAACGAAACACAGCGCCGACAGTTCAATCAAATGCACAATTGCGCCGGTGAGTAAACAGTGGCACCGCATACTGTTTACCTGTTGTGAGTTAGCTAGTTCCCAGTTGGCAATAACACTTGCTATGGATATAAACTCCTGCAATGAACGACATCATTGGATACTGGAATACAAACGGGAAAATTCATGACTATAGTCATGGGAGCAGGAAGGATTTTTTTTTATATATGGTAATTTGGGATGGGAAGATCGATACGTTTATCTCTTGTACAGTAAAATTAGCAAACCTTTTTTATTTTTTTAATGGACCCAAAGATCCATTCAAGGGGTGAACTACTAATTTCTGTTTCCTGTCCTGTCTTTCGAGTCTTTTGTTAACTTTGCATGTGACTGAGGTGTGGCATTTAAAAACTAAATTATTGAATTAGCTCACAAACTATTATTACTGGTTTTTGGTATTTTCTTCTGTTTTTCACTTTACAGTTTACAATCAAATTTTTGTTTTGATTTCATTATATTACACAGATCATACTGCAATATTGTGCAATTTAGTTGTAGTTTGAGTGTGATTGTTATTTGTTAGTGCTGGACAATCACGTGGAAATGTTACGAACGACTCAAACAGGAAGACCTAGTTAAGGGGTGAACTATTCATGTCTGTTTTCCATACAAACTATGCTGAAAGAAATTCACGAGTGACGCCACATCACTACCACACAGCCGGTAAAAACATAGTATATGTATATGTATGTGTATGACACATACAGATGTATGACAACTACAATAACGATCAGTGGACCTTCAAAGGTGTGCAAGTATAAGTTTATATATATATATCCATCCATCCATCCATTATCAGAACCGCTTATCCTATGCAGGGTCACGGGTTGCTGGAGCCTATCCCAGCTGACTTTGGGCGGGAGGCAGGGTACACCTTGGACAGATCGCCAGTCCATTGCAGGGCTAACACATAGACACACGATCTCTCACTCACACATTCACACCTACGGACAATTTAGAATCACCAATTTACCTGCATGTTTTTGGAATGTGGGAGGAAACTGGAGTAGAGCTGTCCCACATTGGCACCATTTATTGCAATTTTGATTTGTCATGACTGAGTGGCTGAACTATATTAATTGAAGCAATTCATGTATATGCCTACATATTACTGTTACTTCTTTTTACTTATTAATTCCTCTATGACTATTACATTCTCAAACTCAGAAAATCACCATGTGTACTACCACTGAATGTATTAGCTCAAACGTGTTACAGTACATTTATTGTTAATATTTAAAGCCAGTAGCCATAAGCCTACTTTTTCTATTGCATTGTTGGCTGTGTATTCTTTTTGGGGGTCAGTGCAAATATCTGCAGCAGGAACATTACGTTATTTGCAGGCATTAACATGTTGTTGTCAACAAGTATGTTCATGGTATGTAGCCTTACCAATACAAGCCAAAACCTATGAATGGACTTTGCACTACCACTATGTCCATGGAAAAGAGAGAGACTGAAATATAACAAATCAGGACAGCGCCAGGAGACAAGGTAATAAGTAAAACTTCCAAAATGGTGAACTATTATTTTATATGATCCCAGTTGCACTGTGTTCTCTTCATTTTAAAATGGATTAGACCCGGCTGCCTTAACAAGTTACGAAGACGTTAAAAAAGAGCTTTGTCAGAGGCTCTCTCAAATCATATATCATCTGATGTATATTATGACAGTAAGTTCAATAATTCATATGTTGTAAGGAATAGCTTTGTTTATCAATTACATTTGTAAGATCATTTTAAAGTAGGCCTACCAGAATCTTGTTTAACCTGTAAAAAAGGTATTCTTTGTTTGGTTAATGTAGGCCTACCCGGAATCTAAATGGAGACAAATGTTTAAGTAGAATAGGAAAAGGGAAGTGTAGCACACACTTTGGGTTTGCTCTCTTAACAGGTTTGCTTAATATCTTTGCCTCTGAAGTCATCATATTAGACTCTGCTGCCCCCTTGGGTTTGAACCCCCCCCCCCCAAAAAAAAATAAAAATAAAATTGCTCCTGTATAACACTGTGCATTTGACAAACAAAACACTAACACTTTAAACTTTAGAACATCTCTCCTCTGTGCAAGGCATCTTCCACACGCAATGGCTTATGAAAGCCCAGGAAATCATCAAAGACTGCAGCCACCCAGGTTATGGACTGGTCTCGCTGCTACCGTCTGGTAGACGCTGCCGGAGCAACTGGGCACGGACGACCAGACTCACAGTTTTTTTCCTCCCCAGGCCATCAGGCTTCTCAACCAGTGGCATTAACCCCAGGGATCACATTCATCACATGAGTCTCATATGTATGCTCACTCCCTATGTACCTTCAATGCGCATCATCACATCAAAATCCTATGCACATATTCATCAAGACTCCTGCACTTTATATAATTGGATCATTTTGCACTCCAATTCCCACTGTCCATATGATGTATATCTTAGTTACTTTTGTAGTATTTATATTTCTGGTATGGATATTTTTGCTCTGTTCTACGTAGTTGTTGCCTGCCTTGTCATAAGAATTTCTTTGCTCAGAATGATCCTGTATTATACTGGACATTTGACAAATAAGACACTCTGAACTTTGAAATTAGTAGACGACCAGTGTCAAAATTCACCAAGAAACCCAATATCTTTTCAATACATTTGATTAATAAAAAAAAAGATATAAGAAAGCTTTAAAAGAAAAAAAAGATCGCTACAGGGAAGCATGGTGCTTGCAGCATCCTACTATGGGGATGATTTTCAGCGGCAGGACCGGCAGACTAGTCAGGATAGAGTGAAAGATGAATGCAGAAATGTACAGAGACATCCTGGATGAAAACCTGCTCCAGAGCGCTCTTGACCTCATACAAGCGACGGTGCATCTTTCAGCAGAACAATAACCCTGCGAATGTCTTTGGGTGGCCCAGTCAGAGCTCAGACTTGAATCCGATTGGTCATCTCTGGAGATATAAAAATGGCTGTGTAGCGACCCTGACCACCCATATGTAGATTGAGAGCTACTGCACAGAGGAAAGAATAAAACTGGCTGAAGATGTCATGCTTATGGCATATTTAAGAAGACTTAGAACTGTAATTGTTTCCAAAGGTGCATCAACAAGCTTGTGACTGTGACTACTTTTGTATGTGTAAATTCTTAGTAATTTAATTTTAATGTTTTCATTATGGTATTTTGTGTGTAGAATGGAGAACATTTTATTTAATACATGTTGGAATAAGGCCATAACATAACAAATGGTGGATAAAGTGAAGCACTGTTAATACTCTCCGGAGGCACTGTACAATGTTTATCTATATAGATGCAATTTATCCAACACTTTCAAAAGGGGTTGAATCCCTCCCCTCAATACGATACTGTCAGGGGCCAGCCCTCAGTCCCAAATTGAGCTCAGCACCATGGACAGTACTTAGGAAGCCTAATCCACTTCTTCATCCAGTGTTACATTTTTGTTGTCACCTGTTTTCACAACGTGGGGTTTTCTGTCGTTGCAGCGTGCTTCAGTTGTGCTGTTCTTGGTTGTTCTGTTGTACTGTTTGAATTTGCAGTGCGTTGTCTAAATGCTGTGCATGTCTCGTGTGTCAACTTGTTTCAGATGTTTTCTTAATCTGCCAGTGTTTTGTCTATTTGCATGCGTTCTTAGGTTGCAGTGCATTTGGCCTCTCAGGGCCATCATACGATTTACATTACGAAGCTTAGACAGTTTTGTCCCAGAGCAGGGACAGTTTAAAAGTTTTATTTTCCTAGAGTCAGCATTGGAGCATTGGTGTTCTAGACCGTATAAAAGCAGGTTTTCAAAGTCGATTTAAAATGCGTATATTTCCATAAAATGTTGAAAAATATAGATGTTCACAAGCGTTTGACAGCCACATTATTGTGGCTTTATCATTTTACAATCCAACAATGTTGGGCATCTACCAGACTTAAGAATATAGGGTGAGTAACAAAAACTTAAATATAAAAAGCTATTAAAATAACGTTATGATATTTTGGTGTAAGTGACCAGGAAGACCAGTCAAAAATAAAAACATCCCTTGGTACACAATTTTTTGATGTTAGAAATAACTTTGGAACAAAGAAAGCAAGACAATGACAGTAAGTTGTTTTGCAAACACAACATCCTAAAATATTTCAACTTAAATACAGTTACTTCCAACAGATATGTTGACCCTCACAGATACTGAACTTGATCTTTGAAAGCATGGCAACATATGATTGACATTAGGAGAAAGTATGTATAATGACACAATTAATGTGAAAAGGTCATGTTAAAAACAAATAAATAAAGTTAAACTAAATCTAAAATAGTTGGGGTTAGTCATGTAAATACACACTTCACATTGCTGTTTCATAAATAAAGTTTAACCAAAGGAGTGTAAAATGTTTACCTTTAAAATTAAAAGAAGCTCTTGTCCATTCCTTTCCTTAAGCTATTGATCAATTTACATGAGGACTGTTTTACATTCACTTAGCTAAGATAACAAGGTCTTCCTCACAAAATGTCACAGTCAAAACATTAAACAGAAAGGAGTGGATGACAAACTTGGACACTAAAGTATGAATTAACGCTGGGGCATAACGCTGTCTAGTATTGTTTATCATATAACATGGTAGTTAAAACGTGAAAATACAGTTGTAATTTCAAACATATGACAGGGAGGGAAGGTATGAGAGCAAGGTCAAATGAGAGGAGCGATATTCAAACAGTAAGACAGCGAGTTTCTGGTCAAGCTTTGGGGTTAAAGTTGACAACTGGCCAGTCGTAGATATCAGGGAGAAACGAGTCATAGTCTGTGTTCCAGACAGTCGAGCGAACAAAAGCATCCTTGTCCACCGGCTCAGGGTAGCGGAAGGCCATTCCGTTGGCATAGACATATTCTACTACCTAGAGAGAGATAGAAAAGAAGACAGTGATTGTGGCTACATTTCAATCAGGACTTACAGAGGAAGTAAGCTACACACAAGAAGCAGCTTTGTGTATGAGGGACTGTTTATCAGTTACAAGAAGTAATTATTATAATTGTAGTGATAGGGAGAAAACACATTTTGAATGTACAAACATACTTTAATGTCATTTTCTAAAAAAAAATTTTCATTGACCTCACTAGCAAGAGAAATAGGCAGTGACTATATGAAAGAAGTAGCCAAAGTCGCACTAGCACAGAGGCACTACCACACAAACCAGGCCCTAACCTTGACAGCCATGCGTATAGAGACTTCTCTGATGTCAGACAGATGGGGGTACAGCCTGCCCTCTCCAAGTTCCTGATCTGTCACCTGCTCTGCCAGAGTCTGAAACAATAAGGTATATAATATAAGAGGTTTTACAACAGAAGGGTGCATTGATGTAATCGATAGGGGTTGAAAGACAGCACCGGACAGTGAGACAGAGGTACATTATAGCCTGAGAAACAATGAACTGTGAAATAAAAAGAGAAAAAGGGCCTCTCTTTGACATAAACAAAGATTGTTAAGCCGGATTTTGGAATGCAATGGACTAGCAGTTTGTTAATTTCTGCAGATACCATAAAAGTTAGGGGACTACAGATGAAAACTAGCCTTCTGGCTAATTCTGGCTTTTTTTAACCATGTGTACTTCATGTATTTTATGAAATTACATTGTCCCCTTTCAAATAAACTAATAATAATAATAATAATAAAAGAGATGATAAGGAAGAAATATATAGGAAAGGACATTATCCAACCTTGGCTGCTTCCAGAAAGACATTGTCACTGATGTGTCTTACACCACTAAGGATAACAGCCAGTGCTACACCTGTATGATAAACACACATTAAGAAATCATCATTTCAGAAATTGGAAGATGTTGATAAATATTTATATGCATAGAAACCTTTTAGTAACATTATTGGCAAGATCCCACCGATATCAGTCTCTAATTTGTAACTTATAAGTATGAAAAAGATGCTACTTAGGGATGGAATACATAATACGGTGGCCTAAAAGGGTAAAGCTGCATTCCAGAAATGTATGCCACAATCGCAGCATCAATTTAATAATGTGGCTAAGAATCGCCAACATCAAAATTTTGGGACAATATTGACTGCAATAATATCCGCCACCGAAGTTGCCACAAGGGTATCGGGGACGTTGCCACAAGCCATTCGATCCCTATCACTGGGTGATAGCTGTGTCCATATGCTTGGTATAAAGTGAGATACGTTTTCCGTAGGTGTATAAGTTTCGCCAAAGCTGCCACCAATTCTGAGTGTGATTTTTATGGATAGAATCTCATCCGTCCCGGATAAGTGGTGGAAAATGGGGGGATGGATATATATATATACACTGCGGCAAAAAAAATTAAAGAACACTTTGAAAACACATAAAATCTCAAAGGAGTAAAAACATGCATGGATATCTATACTGATATGGACTGTGTAATGTGTATTGTGTAATGTGTAAACATAATGTCCCAGAGATGTTCTACTGGAATTAGGTCAGGCAAGAATTGGGGCCAGTCAATGGTATCAATTCCTTCATCCTTCGGGAACTGCCTGCATACTCTAGCCACATGAGGCCGGGCATTGTCATGCCCCAGGAGGACCCCAGGACCCACTGCACCAGCGTAGGATCTGACAATGGTTCCAAGGATTTCATACAGATACCTGTTCCTCCTTGCACAAAGGAAGATACTATATATCAGTCCTGCTGATGGGTTAAGGACCTTCTATGGCCCTGTCCATCTCTCCTAGAGTAAGTGCTGTCTCCTGGAATCTCCTCCATGCTCTTGTAACTGTGCTGGTAAACACAGCAAACCTTCTAGCAATGGCACACAGTGATATGCCATCATGGAGGAGTTGGACTGCCTGTGCAACCTCTGTAAGGTACAGGTATCGTCTCATGCAATCATTGACACTGACCCTAGCTAATACAAAATGAAAATAGTCAGAAAAGATGAGGGGAAAAATTCCAGCCTCCAGCTAGAAAACCATTCCTGTTTGTTTCATTGTTACCCTTCTAGTACACCTGTTGTTAATTTCATTAAGACCAAGCATCTTAAACTGATTAACAACCCCCTTACAAACCAGATCAATATCCCAGGAGTTTATTGACTTGATTCAATACTCTGACAAAAACTCTTCCTTTTATTTCTATGAGCAGTCCATCCATCCATCCAACAATACATATGTACCAGGGCTGTCAAAGTTAACATGTTAACGCAAATTTGTTTTAACACAAATTTTTGCGACGGAATTAACAGTCAAACATCGGACAGAAACAAGCCAGAAATGGATGAAGACAAGGGTAATTTTGAATGGCGAGCTAAGCTACAAAACCTACCAAATGGCTCTGTCGACAAGACCCAAGTTATTTGCAGGTACTATTGATTAAATTAAGTTACTACCAGAGAACATCATAATTGCCAAATGTAATTTGCTTTCTGGGTAGCCATAACAAAACAAAGGCATGAATGAGGTTCTCAGCAACTGAAAGGGTAAGGGTAGGGCAGGGTTTGGATATATTTTGGATATTTGGATTGGATATTCTTTGGAGGAATATGTTAGACTTTGAAGAGCTATATGGTCATAAAACATAATCAGTAAAGACTTTGTCTTCCTGCTGTTAAGCTAGAGGAAGTTCTTATTAATCCATTCCCTTATTTCCAACAGGCAAGTGGTCAAGCCAGTCCAGGCAGCAGATAAGAGTGAGTGCTGTTTTTAGGATTAGCTGTGTGTCATCAGCATAGCAACGTAAATATAGTCCATGTTGCTTGATGACCGCCAAGATGGAGCACATACACAATGTACAGAATGAGACCCAGGACAGATCTTTGGGGGACTCCAAATGGTAACAGGGTGTGACAGGGAGTTAGATCCCCAAGAGCGACAAACTCTGTGAAGGTAGGACCACACCGCTTGTCCAGAGACCAGTAGTGTTGCTGGAGACACTCTACAGGGTGAAATGGTGGATGGTGTAAATTGCAGCAGTAAGGCCCGGAAGGGGAGGTTAGAAATCGGCTTGTAACGTTACAGAACTTCTAGAATTCAGGGAGGGCTTTTTTAGTACGGGGCCAATTATATCAATCTTAAGTGCAGAGGGGACAGTGCCAGATTGGATGGAGTAATTGACAATCCGGATGAGGAAAAAACAAACTTAAGCAGCACAAAGTGAATTTGATTCAGGACACAACTCGAGGGAGGGGATAATAGCCTAAATCTCTTCTGATGATTCAAAGAGAAAGGGGAGAGGCTTTTTCGGTTGACACAGAGCGAAAGGATGAAGATGGAATGAGAAGTGGAAACAGGTAAGGGTTCAGAGAATGTTGACCTTTACTTTTACTAAATATATAATATAATGATTGCCAAAGCAGTCCAAGTTTGGAGTGTTTTTGTCATAAAACTCAGATGTTGAGAAATATGTGAAATATGTTGCTATGTGAACTGGAGAAGATGCTAGCTGCATATAATCGTCTGGTAATGGCCGAAATGAGCTGGGCAGTGGTCCAGCTCATTTGTGAATTATAAGATTTTTATCAATATTGACAATCAAGCATTTACCTGGGAAAATGTAGGCATTGTTGCCTTGTCCTGGTGTGAAAACGCGGCCATCATCGAGAGTAACAGGGCTAAACGGACTGCCACTGGCAAACAGACATTTACCCTGGAGACGAAGAGGAGTTAGTACAGCAAATTAAATTGGTGAAAAAACATGAATAAGGATGAAACAAAATAATATATATGTTTGAATGGATTTACATTGGTAAGTTTATAGGCGTCCTCAGCTGTGCACTCTGCCCTGTTGGTGGGGTTACTGAGGGCAAATATGATGGGTCGATCATTAAGCTCACCCATGGCTTTCAGCACGTCTGGGGTGAACAGCCGGCCAGCCCCGGCCACACCTGCATGAGAAAAACAAAGATCCAGAAAGGGATTGAATGTTAGCTTTCTTACATGCCCAGCTTACAAATGGACAGAAACTGATAGAAACAGACAATAAAGTCTTAACAGGAAGACAGCCAAGATTTTATTTTTGGATTACCTGCCTAGGTGTCGGGTTGACGATAATATTTACCAGCCAGACAGCTTTTTTTCTAACAGCCAAAAACAATAAATAGCTATTTTAAATTACGACATGCAATTGTCAGTAATTAGCTTGTCATCTTTGTCTCTAATGCGATTCTCAGTCAATATTATAGTAGTGTGCGGTCATAATAGTAGACTACACTACTATTAACTATGCAGAAAATGAAATTCAACTGTGTATGTAACACACTTGAATAAATTAATTCAGTAGTTTTCACCTTTAGCTGCAAGAAGGCTTATTTTGCACGTAACTTGAGAATAAAACAATTATAGAATAATTTAGTGTTTAGCAAAAAGTTATAATGCTTTCATTTATAGAATAGTTATATTCATAAAGAGTCTGCTTTTACGTAGTCGTTCTGGGACCGCTGTGTGGCTTCCAGCAACACTAGGATTAATTTAAGTCAGGTTCTGGAAATGTTAAGAATTTTTGTGACTGAGGAAAATTGGGCATATAAAATAGAACTATATTCTATGAAAGAAAATTCTAGCCTAATAAGTGATTATTGTGGGCCGTGTGGATTGATTCAATTAATGCATTACACAATAGAATGCATTACAAATTTTAAACCTTATCACACAATTAAATGTTATAATTCAAATAACCTGCTCATAACTATTGTTGCTGAGGCAATAAAGCATATTTATATAAATTGTATTTATTTTTGTTCCAAAATGCATTTATTCCTTTTCAAACTGATGGCACTCACACATAAATACTGTGGTGACAAAATCAACTTTAGTGCCTTACTCTTTGTAACCAGATAATCTGAGCCCATGGAAATATAAACATACGGAGAAATAACACCAAGATGAATATGAAGTGTAAATACATATTACAGAAGCATTCTTTGATGCTTTTCTCTACTCCAGGTTGTATTAGATGCAGTATGCCAACCTGTTAAAAATTGTACAAAACGAAAGTTCACTGTACTCACTGGGATGTTTTTTTTTTAAATGTTAACAGGCATACATATTATATCTGTTAAGAACATCCTAAAAGATAATAAAAAAAGTCAAGATGAGTTTGTTTTCTGCATTTTAGAGAGGAAAATAAGTCGTTAAGTTAACTGCTATTAAAAACAGACAATTCTACGATCGATAATAAAACTAGTTATAAGCAGTGCATTAAACAACTGTAATTCATCCAGTGAAGTTAAAATATCAGTGTTAAAATCTTCAGCTGTAGCCCGTAATCTATAGGTAAATAGAGCATACAGTAAAAAAATTGCCATGCCCAAGCGCTTAGTAATGTATTTAAAGCATCAAACACAGTTTCACAGCATCAGATGGTAGAAAATAAATTTCTGTAGCGAAAAGCGCACAAGCTAGCCAGATGTACAGTTTGGTTTTGATTTAATAATACATCTGCATGATCAGATATTTTCTCTAAATTAAACTAATTATTCAAAATGACAGGCTAGACTTGATTGAAGGTTTAACAGCTTTTAATCTGAAAAGCTAAATGTTATTGCCAAATTGGTGTGAGCCTGCAAAATGAGATTGGCTTTGAGGTTTATAACCCTTGTGAGTGTTTGAATAAGTCTGTGTCAATTAAGACCAAATACATTGTTAGTATAAAAACTGAGGGACCTAGTGTCTTTAGTTACCAATGATGACGGTAGGTTTTATGACATTGACCGCATCAAGGAAGGTCTGGACATTTCCAGGACTTTCATGAACAAAAGCCTCCTGGTTGCTGTCAGTCTCCTGTGCTCGACCCTGCAAATAAGAAAATACAACATCTGTTGAGAATACACAAAATTACAGTTCTTTTCTGTACAAAGTGCTTGGTGCAAGTCTCACACTGAAACCCCTTTTCCCCCATCACAAACCTAGTGCAAGTTTCAGGCGGGTTCAGATGACAAACCTACAAAGAACAGTTGGCTTTTCCACAAGCCAGAGTCACTTCATTATGCCCCTGTCTACGTCAGTATCTGCTTTCCGAAACACAAACACGCTTTTTAAACTTCCGTTGCCTGAGTCTGAGGATTTCATCCTGGTACCTAGCAGTAGTCAGGGTACCATTGGCTAGCCCGCGGAGGCTTGTGCAACCCTCCAAGGATATTCCACCCTAGACCATAACTCGCATTAATGACCCACCACAAAACCGGTTATGCTGGAAGGTGTAGAACATATTACATTTGCCACAGCGTCTCCAGACTCTTTCTTGTCTGTCACATATGCTTAGTGTGAACATGCTCTCATCCGTGAAGACACTGGGGCGTCAATGTCAAAGCTGTCATTTCTGGTTTTCTTTAGCACAAGGAAGAGCACATTGTACTTGGGATATAGTATTTGATCCTCATAGCAACATGCATTGACCACAAGCATTCTGCACGTCTTCCAGTGTTAATTTCGTGGCTAATATTTCCATCATAGCTTGTCATAAAAAAATTCACTGACAAGAGAGAGAAGAAATAAAAACGAATTCATGATAATTCATGAAAAACTATGACAAAATGTATTGACACTTTAATAAAGAATGAAAAACAAGATGGAAATTAGACTCTGTGGATGACTGTTCTTTCTACCAAACATATGGAAGAAGGTGGGACCAAATTATGTTAGATTGGCCATAGTAAAGTTAATCCTGCTGCTATGGCTATACATATGATTCTATTGCTCATCATAACAACCACAAGTGTGTAAAGCTAGCGAAGATTTATAAAAAATTGTGTTTTGCTATAATAAATTTATAAAAAGGACTACAAGCTGTTAGCTATGATTAATTTACTGCTGCAATATTAACGTTAAAAAGTTTTAGTTGGTCTGGTGGTTACGATAATCCCATCCCCCAATCTGACGTAGGTAGCACTTTGTCCTAGATCAGCGAAGAGTTGGTGCCAGCCTGGAAACCATTTTCCTGGATCAAGAGACGGTGGTCGAAACGAGAAGAGCTGGTTTGAGATTAGGCACTGGGTCGAACCAGCCTTGGAACAGCCATTGGTGGCAACGGGGTAGCATATACCTTAACTAGAAGGCCATCCTTATCGAACATATAGATCTTCTTCTGAGCCTCAGCATGGGTCATCCCATTCTCTGTCATAGACATGACAATCAGGTTGGCAATTCCCAGGGCTGCCTGTCGATTACATCCAGCACAAGGTCATATGCACCAACCACCAAGAATGTTAATTAATGACATAAATAATGAAATTGTACAACAGAAAGTCAACAGAAAAGAGGTTGGGTACTGAATTAAGGGTACAGACCGAATTAAGCTGGTAATACCGAGTGCCAGTTAAAATAAAATAAATTGGTTTAAAAAATTGGTAAAGCAGGACTGTGGCACAGTAGGTGGGCAAAGGCTAGGTTACCTCTCCAGCTCCAAGGAACAGCACTTTGTGCTCAGTGATTGGTTTACCGATGGCCCTCTGAGCTGCTAATAGACCGGCCAGGGCTGACGATGCCGTCCCTGAAAACAGGCATACCAAGTAACTATCTAAAACCAGACGCTTCAAAACATTAGACCAAATTATATTTATTCTTTAAGATATTAAGTTCAATTCAAGTAGGAGGGTCTGTGACCTAATCTTCCACACAGAACCGCTTAAATTGACAGGCCTTACCACCATAGGAGAACCGCTTAAAATGATAGCCCTTACCATTATAAGAGAGTTATCAGCAGGAATATTGTTGAGGTAAAGTAACCCAAAATTCAAACAAAATCCCTACACATGACTAAAAGTTTGAAAAAGGTACAAAACCATTTGATGACTCTGGGGCTTGGCAGAACCACATTTAGATTTCAATAGAGACAGTTTGGGGACATACTGACTGAATATTACTGTCCTGATCAAATTTGTCCAAGAGTGAGTTGCAAAATAATTTAGTAAAAGCAGAAAGAGGTCTTAAACATTGCGGCATCTCCTCACTGAGGGTCAGTGTCCCTGACTCAATCACTGACACTGTTAGACAGTGTAACACTAACGAGCCAAAGAGTCATAATTCCCAAATTAAACAACCATGCTTGACCCAGTATACAGACAATTTATCTGTGTTGGTAAATGCAATCAATAACCAGTTGATAATTTAAGGATGTCCAAAATATGAATGAGGAATTAACAGAAGCTTTTGGTAGTGTTGCTGCCAATAATATTGGCAGGACCAAAACTAGAGAACACGGGCATTCCGTTTTGCGTAACTGCTGTGAAGAAAAAAGAGTGTGCAGCTATTCATTCTGTCACAATGGTGCCAACCTTGGATGTCATCGTTGAAGGTGCAGTATTTTTCCCGGTACTTTCTTAAGAATCGGAAGGCATTGTGGTTGCCAAAGTCTTCAAACTGAATGAGTGTGTCCTGACCCCATTTATCCACCACTGCTTCCATGAACTCATCTATAAGGTTGTCATATGCCTGAGAGCGATCCCGCTTCTGGTAAAGGCCCATGTAGAACGGGTCTTTGAGCAGGGTCTAGATGAGAAAACACACCATCAATGGAGCAAGACTAGAGGCAGAAGACATTTACATCCGAAATGCACACCAATTTATAACAAGCAGACCAGCTAATTAACATACTTTGTATTCAACTACACATGCTTGACACATAAGTCATTGTGATTCCTATACAAAAAGGCAAACATGGTGTGCATATGTTTAGAATAGTAATAATACATTATATTTAAGTGCTTTTCAAAACACTCAACGACGCTGAGGAGGTGCCTATATGTGACACTGAATCTCTGCATACCTCATTGTCTGTGCCTACATCAATCACAACAGGTAGGCACCGCTCTGGTCGGATTCCAGCGCAGGCAGTGTAAAGACACAACTTGCCCACGGGAATGCCCATGCCAAAGACACCAAGGTCCCCCAAGCCCAAGATCCGCTCCCCGTCTGTAACCACCACTGCCTTGGGAACAAAAGATAAACAAACATAGTTCCTATGTTCTCTACCAAGTCTATTAAGATCCGTATACGTATACTGTTTATTTAGTAAATGGGACAGCTGCACTTAGCATACTGAAAAGTATTGTCACATAAAAACACACCCCAACATTTTTTGGGGAGGTTTTGTATAGAAAATGTACTCCCTAACTTTATATTTCTAGTGGTGAGTATTGTTATGACCACTAGTGATGAGGAGTCATAGTATAGGGGTCTCAAACCTGGCCACATCAACCTTGGCCACCTAATCACCACTTCAGCTCCTAATCGAGATACTAATTGACTTGTTTATCCCCTCACATGCTTCTTGTGACTCTCAGTAGGTCATACACAGACGTGTGATGAGCGAGTCTGATGCAAAATAGTCACCCATGTGGGTGAGAAATATTGGCACCCAAAACTGAGTCCTCCTATGCAGTGTAAATCGCTTGGGGTGCCTAGAAAAGACAAATCCAAAATCCCGCCCAATTGCCCGTGCTCCGTATTGTTTTACCTAAAGACTTCACCATGATAATGTCACAAAATTAGGAACAATAATAAAATGATATGAATTGGCAGGTTAAATAGATTTGTATAGCCAAATAGGTATCATGTAGTGACACCGTATTCAAAGTTTTGAACAGACATATATGGAGTAGAGGGGGGTCTTTGCTGAAGCAGTAAGAACATACATTATCTCAAACACTCAAGTGATTACAGGAAACAACAAAGTGGCTTTGACTTAATTAAATGAATTACTTGACGCTGTCATTCAAAACATTATGCAAAACAGTGCATGTTTTCTTGGACGCCGGTGCTTCCCTTTCCATAGTGAGTCTATACAACTTTTATTTGATAAATAAAGATAATATTGAAAAAGTTAGCATTATATTTCGGATGTTTGATTATAGAATAATCAAGATAAATCAGAATAATTGAAAATAATTCCAGAAAAAAAATCTCCGAGCCCTGGTCTTGTCCCACAGTTTTTAAAACTTTACTTCTATTATTGGAAACATTAAGTTAACCTAAAACTAGATACAGGGAACATTTCAATGACAACATACACAACGTAAAACATCTCCATTTTATATCCAAGTTAAACCAAACTTCACAGAATTACTTCTAAAGTTAGTTGGGAATGGTAACTTGCCTCACTTGCACTTGCAGTGCAGGCCAGTAACATTTTATTTATAAACATGACTGCTGTAGGCTCAGTGATCCATAAAATTGCATTGCAGTAATTGAGGTGGTTTACCTGGTTATAACACCGTTAAAAACTCTATATCGTTTTTAACTACTTCAACATCCAGATAAACAATTACTGAAACTGGATAAGTGCCCGTAAAATTAGTGAACAACCTTCGTGGGGCTAAACTCTGTATGTGCGCATAGAAACAAGTCTCTACGACCTCTGGTACTGGAAAATACAACTTCTGGACCCAAAATTACCTGATACAAGATAGCTATTAATCTTAAACTGTAAATGGATATTTTAGAAGCTAAAGTATGCACTGTGTAGATGCCTGGTTAGAAAAGACAACAATAAATGCACATACACTTGTTTCGGAACAGGATTTGATTCGATGGGATCACAAAAGGATTAATAGTGGGGTTGACCTCATCTAAATGTGCAGCAGAACAACATGGCGGCACAGAGGGGAATTGCGATGACATTTATATTTATTGCATGCTCATTCAAACAACTTCACACTCAACAATGCACAGTCTTAGGTCTCAATCAATATACCCCCCCAAACTTAATCTCCATACACAGCCATCGTTAAAATCGATTCTCACCTCAATATTTTTATATTTTTATATATATATATTTTTACGTTTTCTGTGACCCAAATTTTTTTTTTGTTGCCGCGAGCAGTTTACCTTTCAACTTATTCAGGTCCTTCACTGGGCTTGAACAACGTACATTTCAATAAAAAGTGAAAAATGCTGGTGTTATAAAACTTTTGAATGCTACCTTCGGACTCCTGCCTAAATCTTTTTATTTATTTACCCTAACATGTTTTTCACTGTTGGAAGGTCAAACCCAGAAACTTCTTGCTGTGAGGCATCAGTGCTAACCACTTTGACTGATCTAATAATATGTTGGGCAATACGGCAACAATTTGTTAGAAAGCCTTAAGGACTTTGAAAATATATCTAGAACATGTAATAAAGACGTAAGACATTTAAAAAATGGAAAAAATATTATATAGTGTACCGTAGGTGAATTGCCATTGGTTTCAACACAGGCTTTTTAGATTGTCTGCTCACTTTATTGATACAGGTAAAAAGAGTGGAGAGCACAGTTCTTGCCCAAAGTGGAAAATAAACAAAAGCTAACTAAGAAAAAATCGAACAATAATCTTTTGCCTGTAGAATCCACTTGTGTGTGTGACCTTTTCAATTAATTTGCCTTTTATTACACATATGCATTTGATTCTAAGAGGGAGAGCATCTCTTTTTTATTTCGCCAACTGCAAACTTTTCTAAATAATGAAAGGCTTTATTTAAACTGGGTTTAGACTAACTCCATGGTTTGACAACGTTCTAAATTGGATTACTGAGAGTTTCAAGAAGTTGGAAAATTCAAGGCTGAGGTAGGCCTTAGACCCCATGGACCTAAATATAGTCCAGATTTGGAAATGCTTTCTATTGGCAACGATCCTTAAGTCAACATTTATTTTCTAAACAACAAAGAGTTCCTGAGAAAGCTATCATGAATAATTCCCTCAGGTATAATACAGGTTAAGTACTTACTGATATGTTAGTCTCTGGCCAATTGTCCAGGATGGAACGAATGTGTCCTTTATCGTGGATCGATATGAACAAGCCTCTAGCAGGAAAAATAACATAATCAACTGAATTATTTGGTAGGTAAATCTAATACGCTAGGGTAAAAACACAAACCCTGACATAAAAGCTATTTAAATGTGGCATCTGTGCCTCTTACTTGGGTCTCCTGAAGATGTGTCCATACTGTGTGCAGGCTAGTCCTACGGTGGGAGTGTAGACAATTGGCATCAACTCCTCTATGTCCTCCATTAATACCCTGTAGAACAAACGTTCATTCCTCTCCTGGATGCCCATCAGGTATACATATCTAGGGTGATAAGGAGGTAGTTGGCAAAAGGAAATCAACAAAAGAAAATTTGAAGAATAAGAAGTGAAGTGAGAAATTGAAAAGAGAAAACGAAGACATGGTGAAGTCAAGTAAGTAAAAAAGATCATCACAACATAACAACAGACCGTTACTGTTTGATGTGTAAAAGCTTCAGTATACAACATCTATAAATCAGAGTGTAAAGCTGTACAAAAAAAATTATATTGATGAATGTGAATTTGACCAATTCTGCTACAAACTAAGAACTGCTGCAGTTCACAAAAGAGTCTCACTTTTCCAGAGGGTCAGACATCTTCTTGAGATTCCTCTGGAAACGCATGGCCTGGATGTCTTGAGTCTCCACCTTAGGGGGCATGAGGCCCTGGATGCCTAGGATCTGTCTCTCAGCCAAGGAGAAGGCCATACCCTGAGGGACCAAAACATAAAAGCAAAGAGAGGTAGGATACAAAAGACAAAAAAAGTATGAGAGCGTATATATATATATTAATATATATATATATATGTTTGGCATATATAGCAAAAACAGTCAGTGGGCAGACAACAGAAAGTCGGAGTCATTGAGGGCCAGTGTGTAGACACTTATGAGGACTCACTTATGAGGACTCACTGAGACATTCAGACCAAGTCAACGTAAAGGTTACATGTTCCCATGGCGACGGCACACCCAAAGCACGTGTCCTTGACTTCTGTGATAACTCTGAAACTTTTGGGGGCACTGTTAATATTATGGTAGACTACAGTACACTCTGCAGTGGCAAATATGCTGAAGAAGATTAGCCATAAAAAATGTTGTGCTTTGAAATAAGATTTTATTGCATTTATCATTTTTATAATGGTTTCGATTTACAAGTTTTTAATCATTGTGATTTAAAATTTTCAAATGGAATTAAATAAAATCAAGCTCAAAACCGTTTTTCATACAAGAATGCTTAAGCATTCCATGAAGATGCAAAACTAAAAGAAAATTTCCCTTACCAAGTACGCACATTAACTGATATAGTGCAGAAATTCATTGCAACATGAAATAAAATGACATGCATACAAACAAGGACCAAACAATCAATCTTTCATCCATGCAAAAGTCCAGAAAAAAGTACCTGAATACCACCTGGATTGTCATGCCACCAAAAGTGACCAAGTCAGTAAACATTGTTTTGACCACAAAAATGCAATTTGTTTCAATTTCTCTCAATGTTAATCCAATCTTAGTCTAGAAAAAAATATTGAAAATGCATTTCCCAGAGCAAACGCAAATGTGATGTGTCACATGGACTTATTGTCTTAGCACGCAGAACCTGCCCTGGCACAAGTGCACAGCGCAACAGACTTGGGTTAACAATGTACTTTTTGAAGGGGACTGGTCAACGGGAAATACGCTTTAATGTTAATTTTGACAGAATATTATTGAAAGTGGCCTTGGGTCTTGGGTACAATCCCCACCTGACCCAAGGGCCTTTCTGTGTGGAGTTTACGTGTTTTCCCCATGTTAGCATGGGTTTCCTCTGTTTACTCCGGTTTCCTCCCACAGACCAAAAACATGCAGGTTAATTTGTGACTCTAAATTGTCCGTAGGTGTGAATGTGAGTTATTGTCTGTCTGTGTGTTGGCCCTGTGATAGGCCGGCGACCTGTCCAGGGTATACCCCACCTCTCACCCTATGTCGGGTAGGATAGGCTCCAGCCGCCCCCGCAACCCTGCATAGGATAAGCGGTATAGCTAATGAATGGAGGGATTTTAGATTTTTCTAAAAACAGGAAATCAATTAGTTGAGTTTATTAGCCTTATTTTCTCTTTAAGCATATTTACTATTGCTCTTTAATATGGCAAGAGTATTTCCTATTCGATTTATCCATGATATATATATATGTATACACATACAAATATAAATGTACACATACAATATAAATGTTAAGATTATTTCTTATCAATTCACAAAACGGAAAGTGAGGACAAAGCAAAGCAAATCTGCATAAATCCAACAATTGGTGTGACCACCCTTATCTTTCCAAACAGCATCTTGTGCCTAAAACATATGCAAAGTACTGCATATTTGATATTAACAGATGTATGACAATGTTGGACTGGATAATAAAAAATAATGATAAAAATGAGCTCAACACAGCTATATGCGTCATATTACTCAGATACTGCAATTATATGGTAAACACCAGGTCTACAGTATAAGTTTAGTTATAGTAGCATGCAAAAATGTGATAAATGGAGTGGGTGGTGTCAATGAGCGGTCTGGAATAAAACACGAGACACGACAAGCAGCATATGGAAGAAATAACATTAAAAAGGAAGCCACAGAGTTCCTTTTTATGGGGCTCAGTCTTATTCTGCTGAGTCATACCGACGGTGCAATTCTATCCACTGACAACACACACTTTCCCCAAACTATGTTCCCATGTATTTGGTAAAAATATAACAAAGCATGAGAACAGTCTTTAACTTTTATACTTTTACCGAACAAAATAATCACCCTTCAGTTTTTTCGGATAATTAACACCATTTGAATGCAGTGTGTACTTAAAAACTGTATTTATTTTACACAAAGTGAACTTTGTGTCTTTCCCTGCACAACACACAATACATACATCAAAGCCTTAGGCTTACCAATTCCTTTAATCTAGAGTATGGCTAACATTGCACAAATTATGCCTAAAAATGTATATAAAAAATTAAACAAAATAGGGATAAAAAATTCATTGGACATTGGACATATGAAACTGTTTAGAAAACATATTTTTGTCAGACTACAGTTGTTTACTAGTCTAGATATCAAAACGACATCAAAATACTCATGACAGCATACTGATTAAAGCTGCAAACTACATTGTAAAGCTTTCAAACAAGCTTTAGACTTTAAATCCACAGGACCTTTATGGATCTTCCACTTTTGTGTTCTGACATCCTGTCAACTGAAATGCATCACAGTGCATCCACACATGTGGTGGTGAGGAAAGCCACTTTTTCTGCCTATCAGAATTTTGCTTCCTCTGCAGTTGCAAGGAGCTCTGGTGCAGTTAAATATTCACAGAAAGCCAATGAGAGACTAATTTAAAATAACTGTGAA
This sequence comes from Galaxias rostratus, assembly GCA_036024795.1. NCBI lineage: Eukaryota > Metazoa > Chordata > Actinopteri > Galaxiiformes > Galaxiidae > Galaxias > Galaxias rostratus. Next base: position 17,523 of record JAVQJS010027052.1, on the reverse strand, counting down.
ATTTACCAATAATATGTTCCTTAAAAATGTGCGGGATTTATTATTACCAACTTTTTACTCCAGCCGTGGGGCACACAAAGCTACCACAAGCTAAAGGGAAAAAATGCAGATAAACAAGCTAGTTAGCCTGTTGGATCTTCATGTCATGATGATAACAGTAATGATGCTAATAGCAGTGAGGAATGCTGCAAATGTAATATTCGCAGCTCTCCATTTTTCACTCTAACCCAGATCTTAACTCACACTTGTGTTTATAGTATAGGTAGGGAGAGCGCAATAGAAAGCACATGCACATCTTGCTAACTTGGCTTCTTAGTTATACGTCTTTCTTGTGTACTTGAACTTGAACTAACTCTGGGTAAGCCTCTCTTTTCAGTGGTTGTTGATGAGTTGACCGCCCTGTAGTCTCATGCCCTTTTATGGGATTGGCGTTAACCTATACTTAATACAAACATCTGGCCCGCACTTACTATTAACTAAAATAATGAGATTCATCAGTATGCAAAAGTACCAATAATTCAGCGGCTAAGGAACACATCATTAGTCCACGCATACATATTGACATGACGAATTTAAGAAAAAAATTAACATTAAGAAATGAGGCACATTGACCCGAAGCATTCTTCTGTACTGTGTGTGTATGGCTGGAAGCTAGCTCCAGATCTTAACTCTATTGAGCTCATACGAGGTGAGGTTGCCCATAGGGTCACAAAAATATGATCTTTGGGGTAGACCCACATCTGAGATGAGACACAAAAGTAGTGGGATCAAATGTTCCCTGAAAAGTTCCACAAATTGACAGCTAGGATGCTGAGCATCTGCAATGATGCAATTGCATAATTAATTGACGATATTTCCATTTTGATTAAAATTTTACATTTTAGATGAATGTTAGAAAAAGTGAGGACTTCCAGTTCAAAAGAGGAATGCACCAACCTATCTTTGAGACTCTCTCATGATTTTGTACTTTTTTGAAACTTTTAGTTTTGTTTGTTCCAAAGCTGTGGTATTCCCTTGCAAGCCATATTTCAGATGCTGAGTCAGTAAAATTTTTCAAATGGGATCTTAAAACTCATATTTTTAATCAGGTTCAGGTTTACTGTATTTGTCCACGTAGATCAATTTGTTCTGCAAATAAAATAAAATACGGCATCCCATTTAAAACACACATTTTACAGACCACACAAAGACAAACGTGATAATATTGCATAGGCTTTGTACTCTGGATTTAGAAACATAAAAGATACAAATGTAAGATAAATATGTAAAAAAAAAAAAAAAAAAAGGAAAAATGTTGTATTGTATTGCAATATGTTATCCATCTGAGAGATGGCGGCTGGAACGAAGATATTTTTATCCAGCTTTGTCCAACACCTTTGAACCATAAACTTTCAAAGGGAATAAGGTGGAATTGACTGAGCAAAAACAATCCAGCCCATAAGATTATGGTTTAAATCTGACTGTTCTCAATATATGCTGGTTAGAATAAATGCTTGAGTTGTTTTAGCAGATGAGAAGTCAACAAATAAAAGTCTAGCATGAGACCCCTTTCCCTCAGAGTGCTTAAATACTAAGGTAAAGGGTTAGTTCACCCAAATCAACTTTTGATAGATTTTTTATGATATACCAATGTTCTATTTTTTATAACGTATTCTCATGTACTGTTTCACAATCAAATAGTTGAATGTAAGGCGAGTCCAAAAAATACCCCATACGAGTATTAAGGTAAGCCAAGCCGTTTTAGAGCATTTACAATCAGACTTTTGGGATTCTTTTGTTTCTCACCTCAACAGACATTGTTTTATGCAATGTTAAAGAGTACCAAAATTATGCAGAGCATACTTCTGATTCATGAAACATTGCCTTGCTCAGTCTCATGTCGTCAAACCAGCGTGCATGGGCATATGTGGGTTGGATCATTGAGTAGGAGGGACCAAAGACTCAGGAGGACAGCCTTTTTGAGTGTTGTGATTCAAATCAATTCTGGCAATTTTTCCCCTTATTCTCTAGAATTACAAACAGCACCTTTAAGTAACCCAAATCTCAGGAAAATTGTGAATTTGTTTAATTTTCCCAAAAATATATAATAAAAAGAAATATTATTATTAATATTATTATTATTGATAATATACCTTAGTTTGGCAACTTGACAACGCCTGCAGTTTTGACCATCGATTCCATTCCAGTGCCCAAAGTTCATGGTTAATGCCGTCCAGTGTGCATGTAGCTAAGTGATCTGTTCACGTACTATATTTTTCATTATTACTTTTTATTGTTTTTTGGCTCCACTGATTTGACTGAGGAGATAGCTTCCACGGTCATTTACCGCCATACAGCGTTGATGCTAAATATATGCATATGTTACAGGTATATAGCCGGAACATAAGTTCTTAAATGCATCAATCAATCCATCTCGTGTTAGGATGCGTGTTCCCCCTGTTATGATCGCCAAGTGTAGGGATAGACGGCTGGTAATCACAGGATTTACAGGTTTCAAAGAAACAAGTCAGTGTGAATTTGACAAACGTGTGAGCTTTATTTCTTATTGACTGGGAAATGCTATCTGAGAGTAACATTATTCACTGTTTTATATAGAAATCGAATCTTCCTACTTTAAAAAATAATCTCTCACACAACTATAATAGTATTTATTGACCGGAATAACAGAAGTTGGTTGTGTTAATAAAGATGGAATAACATAGGTTTTGCTTATGAAATGCCTCTCAGAAATATGATGTAGTTTATTGACAAAAAAGAAGAACTTGTTATATAGTTGTCTTATATATACTGTATATAAATAGAATCAAACATAGGTTGTTTCCCCATTTAAAAAATTTAACAAGACAATAATGAAATTCACAGTTTATCTAGAATACTCCATTGTACATATATAACTTTATTTTTTGTACAGTTGGATGTTCAATTGCCAAAATTTAATATATTATCATTATTATTAACTCTCCTTTAAAACCCACGTTTTGTGCAATAAACTGGGTAGGTGAGCCCGCTTGCCTAAGACACAATTAAGGTTGAGCAGTCCACTTGTGCTGCGGTAGGGCGGTCAGTCCAATAGGTGGACGCATGACATCCACATTTGCTCATGGAAATGCATTGTCTATTAAATATTATTATTTACTATTATGATAATGATTATGATTATTATTATAATAGAAAAAAAAGAAAGAAATAAAGTGCACCAACCTTGTTTGTTCGGGGATTCAGCATGAGCGGTTTCCCCTTTTCTTTGGTGTGCATCCAGCGGCAGACACTAACACAAGGCCGCAGGGTCCTTATTTTGCCCAACATGGTGGAGGACTGACAATACAAACAAGGTTCTAGGAGGGAAAAAGACAAGAATGCGTTGGCCAAAATTAGATGTGGAGTTCGAGACAATGTTGTTGTATGTTGTTCACAGACCTTTTGACAGCTCTACAAAAGTCCAGAACATTAAAGTAATTTGTGTTGCGTGTCGCTGATAAATTATTTAAATTTTTGTTGGGTTTTAGAACATTTGTAGATACGTGTAGGTCATGTGATTTTCTACATTTGAGTCTTGTCTCAAAAGAATAAAATAATTATAATAATTCGGGCTGTCAATTTAAATTGATAATTTAGTAAATTAACTATAGGTAAAAGTATGCAAAAAACACATTTATTCAATTCCACTCCCTGAAATTATAAAATTATGTGGATGTTAATGGCTAATTGCATTTATAATGTCGGGAGGACCAAACTCTGCTTGACCCTCTGAAAGTAAGATTTGTCTGCAAAAAATACAGAAAGAACAGTTGTTAAGAACACAGTCATATGTATATGCACCACATCTTATATTTTGGATTAAACTACACTGCCAAAAATCCTTGATTTTCTTGGTTTAATTAATCTAGATCAAACTGCTGCCGAAAATGACTGCATAGTACAGCGCCACCATATCGGTAACAACGTAATGCGGTAACCTCATAATTCTCTATGCTGGAAAAACCCTGAACACATAATGTGGCTCAGTAGTGTGTACTACCCCCATGTGCCTGTGAGCACTCCCAACAATATCTGGGCGTGCTCCTGAGGTGATGGCGGATGGTGTCCAGGGGAAACTCTTCCCAGACCTGGACCAGGGCATCAATGAGCTTCTGAACAGTCTATGGTGCTACTTGGCGGCATTGCATGCACCAATACATAATGTCCAAGAGGTGCTCAATTGGATTCAGGTCTGGAGTAACTGATGGCCAGTCAGTGTAATCAACGCCATCCTCATCCACAAACTGCCTATACACTCTGCCCACAAGAGGCCAGGCATTGTTTTACATCAGGAAGATCTCAGGGCCCATAGCACAAGCATAAGAAAATAAAGATTAGTCTGAAGATTTAATCCAGGTACCTAACAGCAGTTTGCGTCCCCTTGGCTAACACTAGAGAAACGGCCAGAGGACAAATCATGCAAAACCATTACATTTTGGGGGGGTTGTCTTACTGTGGCTTCTTTGGGGGTTGTCCACATGTTGTCGCTTTCATTTGCACTAAAACGTATTGTGATGATTGAGTGCCCCTTAATTTTTTTATTGAGTTAGTAAAGTCTAATAATATGACACTATGATACTTTGACACGATACTACCAGCTAGACCAGCTATATCAGCTACACCCGTTACCAGTAGCAAGACCAGCTACCACCAGATAAACCAGTCATCACCAGTTAGACCAGTAACCTTCAGCTAGACCAGCAACCACCAGTAAAAGCCTGCTATCAAGTACCACCAACACAAGATCTGTAGTGTGAAATGGTGTTGTCATGTGAAAAATCATTTGAGCTGATCTTTCTGTGTCAGATATTTACCACTATTAAAATATTAACAATGCTGTGCAATCGCCAAATTAATGATGATAGATAGGTAGATAGATATAAATTAAATCTCTGTGCAAAAAAATAATTCCCATTGACAAAGTTCACCACAGGTAGGAAATGTCGTCAGGCCAGAAACAGTAGAGAAAGGCTGATCTGTTGACCAAATTTAGAAAAACTCATGTAGAAGAGGCTGTTGATGGGGAGAAATGCAGTAAAACCAGTTAAGAAAGTATTTTTAGAATTGTCTGATGTTCAGAGGAGGGGCCATTTACTTAGAATACATTTGAATGTCAAAAGTTCAAAGTTCTCAGGAGCGCAGTCACGGGACCCCATTTGAGCTAACCTTGTGCTAAGCGCAGTTACTGGTAACAAAATCCCCACCTGTTAGCGAGATGCACCTCGGATCCAACAAGAAAGTCTCAAACACAGGAGACTTTCTCATCTCAATTGGCGCAAGCAATCTTGAGACGATCTAGCCGACAAAAGCCTCTCACTGGACTGGAGCTTCCCTCCTGACCTCTATTGGTGCACGCAATTTTGATAAGGTCTATCTAACAGGAGATCTTCTTCTGAACTCTCTTAGCGAACACTATCTAGAGACTGGATAATGCATCTTACATGCTCAATACATGGTGTTTATTTGAACTCTAAAGTCCAGTTAATTAATGTTCTGTGTGTTGGGCTTACTGTTGCTTCACTGTAATTTTTATCTGCTTAGCATCTTACTTTGGTTGTTAATTTTATCATTTAATTGCACTGTGTATTAACACACGTTAATTGTACATTATTGCACTGTGCTACTGCTATTTTGACATACACATATCCATGTTTCATTGCTCCAATTTATCTTAAATAAAAGACTGGGCTTATGTGGATTATGTGGCCTGATGCCATCCGTGTAATTGTTGCTCCATTTAGTTTATAGGGAAGAGAATGTACATGTGGATGTTGTAACCTGATACTCTGTGCTTCACTAATAAAAACACTTTTCTGATAAATAAATACCGGCCTGGTAGATGCTGACTATATTAGGATAGTTTGGTCTCAATTCCGGGCTAGTTCCCTGGTTTAACAGGCATTAGCTACAAAAGTAGTTTGGTAATTTTTTTAAGACACACCAGTCTTCGAACATGTGAGTCCAGTCCTCCCAAACACACACCCAGAGAGGCAGCCCTGAACATGTGACCCCACTGTATCCTAAGCACAGGAGCCCCCCTTCTTCTCCTGCCGCAGCAAAACATCAACAGGAGAAGGTAGGTGAAAGAGATTGTGTAGACATTACTGTTTACAAAAGCCCAGACAAAAAACAAACTAAGCAATGGGGAAGATCGCTTCTCAAACCCCATAGGGTTGGCAAGGTTATTGAGAGTTGTGTATGTGATGAGAAATTTGTGAATGCCTGCGTAGATCTGTAAATGTGCATGAAATTGTTGCACTTAAAATGACATTTGTCAGCATCAGCGTCAGTTCTAGTGAAGTTGAACCATACTTTTAGTGTGTAAGAGACAGAGCTGCACCCACCCTTGCACATAGGCTTTGAGGTAGCCAAAATGCATCATCAACAAATGTCTTAATCTTGTTGCTAACGTGATCTATCCGGGGTCTGTTTGCAGGTGCCTGCAAAAGTTTTATGCGCATGATCCAGAATCCTTTATTTTAATACCGCAGATGTTACATTAAACTCGTCAATCATCAGATATGTTAAAAGCACCCAAAAGGTGTACAATAAAATTAAGTTCAATATCTCAAATTAGAGACGAGTCCAAGTCAAGTCTCGAGACATTCTTCGAAAGACTTAAGACGTACCTGGAGTCTGAGTCGCTGATTCGAGTCAGCATCTGAATTGTAAAGATTTAGCTCTTGACAACAGAAAAGTTAAAGATCAGACAGATTTAATAGCTTAGTTGTATATGTCAGGATTTGGCATTATTGGTAATTTGATGTTGTCAATTGCACACATTGATAGAGGAAGACTACATTAAGAATACCCATCCCTTTCTTACATGTTTACTATATAAGAACAATGTTTATTGATCAGCAATAAAATAATAGAATAATAATAGCTCCAAAGTAATAGCTATAAAGTAACATTGTGTTCATACTATATGCCTCTTACACTGTCAGACCTCAGTTTTTGTTTTGACTGTCGGTCAAAACAGACAAGATGTTTACCCCCAAAAGGGCGTGGGGGCGCAATGCAAGGTCAAAGTTTCAAGATGATAGCTCGGGCCTAAAGAAAAGCTGACTTTATTGTTGGTAAAATGTAAGACAACCAAAACGTTGATTTAAAATGTTCAATCCCCTGCTCGACTTAAAGGTTGCTATGGTTACAGAATATATTGTTTTGAGAACAGGCTAACCCTCAATATAGAAATACAACTGTCATAAATTTTCCTATTGGATTGCCAATTTACACAGTCTGTCCCCCCCCCGCAAGTGCTGGTGATGGGTATAGTTCAGTAACAGATGTGTTTAGAATTTTGCACATATCTTTATGATACTGATGGTGTGTAGCTAAGTGGATGTGCAACCTCCTCAATTTTTTTCAGAGTTGAATTATAACATGTCTTGTTTTCTGTTTCCTGTATTCTTTATGGACATCGCAACCACTACTTGCGGTTGTTAGAATCATGATGAAGTGTCCCCCACTTCCCATGGCTTGATTTTTATAAAGCCTGGAAAGCCGATAGAGGTCTCTGCCAAATGGAAACCTTTGGGGCCCATATACCCATGCCTCTAGCGCCACCATTTAAAATGCTCATGACTCTGGCCCGGATTGTCCTATAGACATGAACGAGTATCAGTGAAAGTATATCTTAATTTCTGGCCACTAGATAGTCCGCTGTTTTTAATTTTCTCAATGACCTACTTTTGAGAACTAGTCTTAGATAATTTCCACAAAATTCACAGGCAGTGCCGTGAAGCTCAAAATTGAGCACAGATGCAACCTGTTTCCACTGTTGTTCCTTGAGATGTTTCTACTGCGTAGCTGGTGTCCACCTGTGCTAAATTCAGTTGATTGGACATGATTTGGAAAGGCACACACCTGTCTATCTAACGTGCCACAGTTGACAGTGTATGTCAGAGCACAAACCAAGCATGAAGTTTGCCAAAATGCAATTGAAGGACTCTCGGACCATGAGAAACTAAATTATTTGGTCTGATGAGACAGATAGATATGAGAGAGAGGGAAAGATGAATACAGCAATGTACAGAGATATCCTGGATGAAAACCTGCTCCAGAGTGCTCTCAACCTCAGGGGCAACGGTTCGCCTTTCAGTAGGAGAGCCCTACGCGCACAGCCAATATAGCAAAGGGGTGGGTTCAGGGCAACCCTGAATGTCCTTGAGTGGCCCAGCCAGAGGCCAGACTTGAATCGGATTGAACATCTCTTGACAGGTCTGAAAATGGCTGTGCACCGACTCTTCCCATAAAACTGATAGATCTTGAGGGGTCCTGCAAAGAGGAAGGGGCAAAACTGCCCATATATGGGTGTGCCAAGCTAGTGGCATCAAACAAAAAGAGGTCTACCAACAAAAATATTGGGCAAAGGCTGTGAATACTTGAGTGCATGTTATTTATTTTTAATACATTCGCAAAAATCTCAAACTTTTTTCACGTTATCATTATTCTGTATTGTGAAGAATTAAAGGGGAAAAAGATTTAAGCATGGAATGAAGTCGTAACATCAAAAGTGAATTGATGTGAATACTTTCTAAATACACCGTACATACAAGATGTGTGTGTGTGTACATATATATATATATATAGTGCGCTGCATGGTAATATTATTGAGCGGAGTATGTAATGCCGCTGCCTAAGTCCAAACTGTTAACGTTAGTGATCAATCATACACGTCAAAACGTCGTCCATAAATAATTCCCAACGTTACACGAATAACTAACTAAAGCCAAGTCACTTACTGGTAGCTAGCAAGCTAGCTTGTGTTCAACGACATTGGTATTGAACCCATGAACCGATTATGTTTAAAGTTTGGAATGAGTGATCAGCACACATGCCACTACCAATACATTTGAAATAAAACGTACCTGCGGTTTATGTTGTAAATTACGAATATTCCAGATCCTGGGAAACCAAAGATGGAAAATGACTATTTACACAGGCAATTCATTGATACGCAACTATGTCTTCCGCCACTTTCGTTCCCTAGATCATCGCAGCCAATCGCGTGAGACCAGCGATCTCACTGGAGACATTTGATACAAAGAAGGAATTTATTTTTGCCAGTGCACATTTTCGTCCTAGGGGGCGGTTTGCCTCTTCCCTATGCACATGCGCTGTGGAGCAATGGTGTTGTCCCTGGACGATTACATTGTACATGAAATGCCCACACTTCAGTGACGCTTCTAAAGTATTGTCGCTATTAAAGGGCCATATTTGGAATATTGACTGTCTGTCATTGTCTGATCAATCAGATGGATTGTAGCAACAAAATTAACGAGTTAAATCTCTACATTCTTTCTCTAATTTGCTAGATCACTTCATGCAACGCGTGAACTCTGTTGTACCAGTTCCTGGTTTTATTTTTGCTCTGTGAGTTCTATATTTTAAAATATATTAGAATAATTACATCTATTTGAATGCTACTTATATGCAATGACAGCATTCAAACGAAGCAAAGCGGGGACAGCTAATTAGTATAATGTTTCCTAATAGATTGGGCATAACTGAATTATTTTCTACACTTTCAAGTGCATTTTAACACAATAGTAATTAACAGAATTATATTGTATAAACCCTGGGCCCTGTGATAGGCCGGTGACCTATCCAGAGTGTACCCACCTCTGGAGTTTGAACCCAGGACCTTTTTATGAGACAACAATGCTAACCACTGAGCCACCATGTTGTCCATATAGGTGCATAATAACGGGAACAGACTGTCTTTATTTTATCCACAATGTCACAGCAGCACAGTTTAACCCAAAGTACAAGGTGGAGCGTGCATCTTCCAGTCTTGGCCGGTCCACCGCGGTGCACACATCACACTGATATGAGGGCTTGTGCCCCAGTAGAGCCAAAAGACCTAGCAATAGTTTTGGTTCACACCTCTAGTTTTCATAATATGGCCTCGGGTAGTGTAATGGTTGATTTGAGCAATTGTTTAAAGATAGAGGCTTGGCTGGTGTGGGAAACAAGTCCATGTTGGTGCCAGAAATGGAGTAGGCCTAATCCGAAATACTTTCATACTACCACTACTCTACTGCAAACCTCTGTCACCTGCAAAAATAGGTTGCTGTAATGCTGATCAGCCAGAGTGGTTATCTCTTGGCACACCAGCCGAGCTGCTCTCTGGCCCTGGCTCAGTAGTAAGTCTCTAAATAACTATTGACCTATTTCCCACCTTTCATTCCTGGCAAAATCCTGGAGCACACTGTAGCTGCTCAACCATAGTCCCACATGTCTCACCATGAGTTGTCTGAACCTATGCAATCTGGGTTCCGTGCTAAACACAGCTAAGAAACGGCTCTGGTCAAAGTTATCAATGATCTTTTCTTGGCAGCTAATTCTGGATACTTAACACTATGGATCCTTCTTGATCTCCTGGACACCATAAGTCACAATATCCTCCTTGACCACCTGGATATGCTCCTGGGCATCACTGGCACTGCTCATGCATGGTTCAGGTTGTACCTAACTGGGAGGTACCCTTGAGTGGGTTAAAAACAGCCCAGTCCTTCCCTGCACCAGTCTATCATGGCGTACCGCAGGGCTAGGTTCTGGGGCCTATCCTGTTCATTATCTACATGCGTCCTTTGGCACAAATTACACAGAAACATGGACTCAATTTCCACTGCTACGTAGACTATACCCAAATCTACATACATACTAAACCTAACACAACCTTCCCTTCCCCCTCACTCACAAACTTCCTACTTGAAATAAAACCCTGGTGGTCCCAATTTTTTTTTAATTCAATATTAGCAAGACTGAGCTGAATATTGTTGCTCCTCAGGCTCTGCACAAAATGTTTGGTGATGTGGTCCTCACTATTGACGGCTCCTTTATCTACTCCTCTGCCAACGTTGGAAGTCTTGGTGCGGTCTTGGATTCTACCCTCTCTATGGACCTCATATAAAAGCTGTCACCAAGTCTGCCTTCCTCGATCCGAGAAACATCTCTGGACTTAGACCATTCATAACTTATGAGGTTGCTGAAACCTTGATTCATGCGTTTGTCATCTCATGCCTGGATTAATGCTATGGTGTCCTTTTGAGGGCATCAGATAAAGCCCTGGATGGGCTCCAGTCCTTCACTAGCCAGAAGAAACCATTGACAATGGATAGTTTTACATTTAGCATTTGAGTTTGGCTTTTACTTTCTTTAATTACACCGAATAACCCATGGGAAGATTATGAGATGTAGACATTTTCTTTGTGGTCTTGCTTGAAATGAACATGTAAGTTATATTTTTTTAACGTTTGAATATAAGCTATTTACTACCATATATTTTAGCACAAAGCTACCAAGTAAACTGTAATGAAAAAATAATGATTGCTAATTTGTAGTAATGGAGAGAACGGAAACGGTCAATTTGAAACAGAGAACAACTTTTGAACTTGCGTTTTTCATTCATCGCAAAGAATACTGAGGCATATTCGGGTACAAAATGTGCTTTGATGTACCCTTCGCTGGAGAGGGCATCGAAGGTTTCACGTAGTCCCTCGCGTGTCGACCATAAGCAACTGGAAGCACACACATTAAGGCGGCGCGCATTTTTTATTTAATTATGAATGCTGAATTAAATGAAATGAAATATAGAGTACTGTTTGTGGAAGCAGAAGGCTTATCTTGTTTCATTTACCCCAGAACTTTTATGGTTTGTCTGTGAATCCATATGTAGATATTAACAGATACTAATTGTTAACAAGATGTTAACAGTCTTTTTTTTCTTCTTCTTTTTTTTGCAATGTCTGAAAAATAACCTTCTCCATTTCAGGAAAGCAGTATTCTCTGGGAAGATATCATGATAGACTTTTTGGATGTCCATAACACCTTTAAATTAAAGATTGTTAGATGCACCGGCGTCTATTTGATACTTCCACATGTTTTCAAGAAAATTGGCGACATTCGTTTTCTTGCCTTTTTATAGCTTCCATTTACCCATAAAACTGTTTCAATTTCATGAACATGCTTTTTTGGGTTGGACGTTTTGTTTTGTTTTTTCTTCTCACAAAGTCAGTATATGGAATATTGAATAAATGAATTTCATGGGCAGATTTGACTTCTCTGTCCAACCTAATAAATGTAATGCTGCACTACGATTGGTTTTATTTAGCTAATGAAAGCCATCTGGATGTTGGTGAAATCCTCAAATGTATATTCCTTGTTGAAAGCCTAGACATTTGATCCAAAATGTGAAAACAAACAAATCAGAGATGTATTTCATAGTAAATCCCTGCAATGCTTACATATCATACGCCTATGTATTTTTTAGGACTGATAATAACTTTACCTTTTGTCAAAACATACCAGAAACACTTTGTCATCTGTTTTAAGATTGCAATATACCCACCACTTTTGGTGACTCTAAATTTCCGTCCGTATGTGCGAATGCGAGTAAGTTGTTGTATGCCCCAATGTCTTAGCCCTGTGATGGACCGGCGACCTGTTCAGGGTGTACACCACCTCTCGCCCTAAATCGGCTGAGATAGGCTCCAGAGAGAATAAAAATAACGCTGCTACTGTTAAAAATCGCATTGTAATCTTTCGTACATGGCTCTATTATTTTATTACCTCTGTTTTTGTATCATTATTTTTTAACTGATTGAGACATCATAAAATCAAATGTAATCTGCCACTACCGTTCAATAAAAAATGAAAAACATAATTATATATTGACATGTTGTTCAACTTTAACTATACTCTGATTTTTTTATTACAGTGTTTCTATGTTTAAAAATGTATAATCTGTGAATTATACAACGGAATAAGATTATTTTTGGACATATTTTAACTGTAAAATAAACTGTTGTGTTTGGTTCTGTAAATTCAACACTGCAGCGTTGTTTAGGCTATCAACAGTTTTTTACGTCGTGATTTTACAGTATTTCACTTTTATTTCCACTGTGAAATACTTACTATCATTATCATAACAGCATTAGCTATCAAATAAAGGACCGGAATGTGACAAGACATACACAATCTAAGAAAAACCAAAATAGTATGAGCTCCACTGTGCTTGTTTGGCTGTAAGAGCATAGCAACCACGTAACCTGTAGGTTAACCTATATAATTGAGTAGTAAATGGATAGAATTAAGGTATGTGATTTTGATTCTTAATTTCATTTTTTATGGGACTTGGGTTGAACTGTGGTATCGCGAGGTTAGATTGCAAACCAATGGTTAACGCCATGGACATACATACGTTGATCAAAGTTAGCTACGTTTGTTGTCAAAGTATTACGTACTTCCGGGAGGATAATTTGAGGTAAGTTTTTAGCACGCTAATATATATCCCATTAACTGGAGCAGACAGACAAAAAAATTGTTTTTCATTACTCTTTTGACAATACGCAGTGACATAGTGCGTAATTATATCACTGAGCAAGCAAACTTTACTTATTTCTTGTCACTAGCGCACTACTAATGCAAAATATTGTGGTGTGCTAACCGGTTATCTAGCTAGCTAGCTAGTTGTCATCGACGTGCGGTTTGGAGAACCTGTAATTATTTTAACAATTTTATATCAATATTGTGCTCTTGTACTTACTACTAAAATAGTTTTAACATTTGACCTTTTAACCGGCAGCCAATATGTGTGGGTCATTTCGGATGATGATGGTGGTGCAGGTGCTTTGGGCCCACCTTCTATGTGGGTGGGTTCACGGTTCTGAACTCACTTTCGAGCTGCCGGACAACGCTAAGCAGTGTTTTTATGAAGATATCACAATCGGCACCAAGTGTACCCTTGAATTCCAGGTATGTGTTGTCGTAGTGTACATGGTCATGGATGGGCATGACTATTTATTAATTTGAGTGTGTGTATACTTATTATTTAAACAGATTAGATGTGCTTTTCTATGAGTTGGTAAACACTTTTTTTATTACTATCAAATGTAGACATGCATGCACAGGGTCGTAACCAAAGCAACTGTAGTTAAGTTGAGCATATGCTATTTGAAAAACCGTTACGAACCCCATTTATATGCTAATAGCCCCTTTGATACTGGCATGCATGTAGTGACATTTTGCGAGACTAGTTAGTTTAGTAACAGGATACTGTTCAGACGGCGACAGCTCAAAACGTTTCAGATCCAGTAAAGCCTATAAGGGGCAAATTTCAACGTGAATAATCTCGGACTGTCCATTGTGAAAGTGACAATTGAGCCTTGGCCCCTCGATTGAAAAAAAAAAATATTGAATTTGGAATTTATCTACCAGAGGAGCTTTTAATCTTCCTGTGTGGGCCGCCCTTGTAGAGCCTATGTACAATGCATCCAGAAAGTATGCACTGTATAGGAATCCGGGTGGACTGTATAGGAATCATTTTTAGACAAATAAATCAGGTTTCAGAGGGACACTGCACAGTCAGCATTATCCTCGCTGTCGACTGGATCTTTGGCCATTTTAATTATTCTTGACTTCAGCACTGTTTTTCGACCGAGTGGATCATACAATTCTTGTCAACCGCCTTCAGCATGGGTTTGGTGTGGGGCACTGCCCTAGACTAGTTATGCATATACCTTTCGAAATGAATACTTTACACATTTTCTTAAACGGAATATGTTGTATGGGAAGGCTGATTTTCAATGACATGGTTAAACTTTTAGTCACTTCCTAGTTGAACAGTTCCCAGCCATAGACAGTTGGAAATTCCATTAGATATATCAGGCATTTCAAGCTAGTTCACACCCAGAACATGGTCACCAGCCAACAGTCGGCAGCCAATTTGTGCCAGACTGGCTCACCCAATATATATTACGTCTTTCTCACACACATAGGACACATACCGACTCCAGATGAACTGTTGGGGGCAGGTCAGGGCACTGGTAGGAGGATGTGACATTTTTGATAAATAAACAAAAGTTTTACCAGGGTTTCAAATGGCAGTGTCCCCCTCCCCTTTCAACATTGTCACATCAGAATATTTCAGCATGTCAACATCGTTTTTTAGATTTTAACACATCGGCCAACCCTGATGTTAGGCTACATTTCAAATGTGTATAAATAGTATAACAAGTTCGACTCGTAGGTTCAATATAAGTGAATTTAATTTATTTTCGACCACCAGCATTTAAATGGGTAGTTCACTGTACTTCACAATGAACATAGCTCAGTGTGTAATCCAAACTCAGAAACAGAAAAGGCTCTCGTCCTGGCAGGAAATGTCAGAAAATGATAACTGACTTGCTGCATTACATAAAAAAAAAAAAAAGAATAGCATATCATTTTTTTTACTAATACCCTAGCCTTGAGAAGACCAAAGGACACACGGGCCTGTCCATCAAACCGTGGGCCCAAAATCTTTCATACAGCAAAACCCCAACAGGATCTCAAGACAACTTGTTTTTGAGTGTTGATCTAGAGGTGTGTAGCTCTAGAAGACCAATTGAAGACATTTTTCACAGACCCACAAAAATCAGGAACATTCTTAACATTAGTTACTTCTTAACGTTTGTTGCATGTTTCCTGTCCATATTTGTTTTTTGCCCATTGCCTGTCCATAGTTTCTGTTAATTTAATAGATGCTTGTATTCATGTGACTGCTGTAATAAAGAAATGATATTATTGGTCAACAGGGTTGTCGAGTCTAAACAGCTAGGTGCTGCCATTGCAAAATGGTAATTCTCCAGTGGAATCAGTAAACCCGTCATCGTAAACAGCTTATATTTGAATTGCACACCTTTGGTTGTACATGTCTCAGAGAACCAGAAAAGGACCTCCCACTGGCTGGGAACGGCTGTGGGTTTCAAAATTATAAAAACTACCGCCTATGACTCTATAGAGGGGTGATTTTCCTGACTCGTTTTACATTTTACTGTTTGATTCTGAAATGCTACATGGCAATACTGTGTAAAATAGAACATTGGTAAATGGTGAAAAACAAAAAAGTTGAAAACGAGTGAACTACCCCTTTTAATTACAAAGTTCTGCCAATCACTTGCGAAGTCCTGCATGATGGCGCCCCCTTAAATATTGTGAATGATCGCATGGCTAGACTGACATAGTGAAGACGAAGTGTAGCAGCCGTCTTTTAAAATATAATTCAATTGTAAGGTTGTTAAGCTTATCAATGCACATGATTTCACACTGCTTGGTTGTGTGAGGTCTTAAAGTGTTCCAAAGCCACATTTAAAATCTAGTTTAGCCTGTGGCAAGAGTAACGTGCTGATTTGATTAAACCTAGGTGGTTACCGGTGGCCATTATGATGTGGATTGTCGATTGGAGGACACTGATGGGACGGTTCTGTACAAGGAGATGAAGAAACAGTATGATAGTTTTACCTTTACTGCTGTCAAGAACGGCACGTACAAGTTCTGCTTCAGTAATGAGTTTTCCACCTTCACACACAAGACTGTATACTTCGACTTCCAGGTGGGGGAAGACCCCCCACTGTTCCCTAATGAAAACAGGGTCACTGCTTTGACTCAGGTCAGTAGAGTTTAGAATGTTTGGCACCACATTCTATATCATTGTTTTAGATTAGGTTAGACGCACACTTGTTTAGAAGTTAATACCAACACCAGACGTTGTTATTTTTGGTTTTGGGGGTGATGTTTGTATGTGCGTTCTTTCATGTTAAAGTTATGTTAAGCTGTTTTTGCCTCTTCATGTCCTACAAATAATTATTGACCACTGCTAACATGTATTCATTATATCTGGTAGTTGCATCTCAACATGCCTTATTTCTTATTCTTTTTTAGATGGAATCTGCTTGTGTGTCTATCCATGAGGCACTCAAATCTGTAATTGATTACCAGACGCACTTCCGCCTGCGTGAGGCTCAGGGTCGCAGTCGTGCTGAGGACCTCAACACTCGTGTTGCATTCTGGTCCATTGGCGAGGCCTTTATTCTGCTAGTGGTCAGCATAAGCCAAGTGGTTCTGTTACGGAGTTTCTTCTCAGATAAAAAGACTACCACGACTAGGGTCGGTTCATAACAACCTTTAATCATCTTACACCAAGTTCTGTATTAATCCTGTAATTTGACAGAAGTTGTGGTCTTTTTAAATGTGAGGAGTGTGTCCTATTGAATTTAACATTCAATTGCTGCAAATTGTGTTAATGGCGCTTTTCTTTTGGTTGATTAGATGAAGAGGGGTTTTCCTAATTTTTGTATAAAAGGTAGGTTGTGATATGGTTGTACTGTATGTATGCCATAATTTTCTTTTGTTTAGGTGAAATTTCAATATGCTACATTTTGTATGGTATAATTAAGATTCAAATGAGTATAATGCATTCAGGAATACGTGGATAAAGTTTAAACTTAACCTGTTATTGTGCAGACCCTTCAAATATTCTTTAAATACAAGTTTACTTGCATATATAACCTAACTGGAGAATTCACAGTCATTCTTGACTGTTCTTTTCACTTGTCATTCTCTTTAAAAAGAAAATAAATCTTAACATTTGGAGAGGATGAGTGTATGCTTAAATGGCCGTATAGAGAATTTTGTTCTTTTCACTCCCTGGCTATTGGAATTTGACTGTTCATTTAC
>JAVQJS010027020.1:0-11368 GCA_036024795.1 Galaxias rostratus | reverse complement strand
ATAGTGTTAAATGGGGTCTGTAAGTCTATAGTGTTTAATGGGCATCTGTAAGTCTATAGTGTTAAATGGGGTCTGTAAGTCTATAGTGTTTAATAGGCGTCTGTAAATCTATAGTGTTTAATAGGCGTCTGTAAGTCCATAGTGTTTAATAGGTGTCTGTAAGTCTATAGTGTTTAATAGGCGTCTAAGTCTATAGTGTTTAATGGGCGTCTGTAAGTTTATAGTGTTTAATGGGCGTCTGTAAGTCTATAGTGTTTAATGGGGTCTGTAAGTCTACAGTGTTTAATGGGTGTCTGTAAGTCTATAGTGTTTAATGGTTGTCTGTAAGTCTATAGTGTTTAATGGGCGTCTGTAAGTCCATAGTGTTTAATAGGCGTCTGTAAGTCTATAGTGTTAAATGGGTGTCTGTAAGTCTATAGTGTTTAATGGGCATCTGTAAGTCTATAGTGTTTAATGGGGTTTGTAAGTCCATAGTGTTTAATAGGTGTCTGTATGTCTATAGTGTTTAACGAGGTCTGTAAGTCTATAGTGTTTAATGGGCATCTGTAAGTCTCTAGTGTCTAACGGGGTCTGTAAGTCTAGAGTGTTTAATAGGCGTCTGTAAGTCTCTAGTGTTGAATGGTGTCTGTAAGTCTACAGTGTTTAACGGGGTCTGTGTTTGTTCAGGTCGTAGGGATCAGTCTGAGGAGATGAGTAGCAACGAGTGCTTCGGCTGCGGCCGCACCGGCCACTGGATCAAGAACTGTCCTAATGCCGGACGTGGGCGGGGCAAGGGGCGTGGCCGAGGCAAAGGTAAGGATCCTCCCCCCGTCTCCGTGGGTTATGGAGCAGCGTTGTAGGCCCAGAGACCCAGCGGTCTCCTGGACTGAATCCCTGGAACTAAATTAAACTACAACTTGATGACTTCAAATACTCTGCTGTTATGACTGACTGAATGTTTGGTTGGCCTGCTTAATGACGGACTGGGGGACTGGCTTTGATGCCTGGTTTTCTGCCTTCCTGACTGATTTCTTGTGATAACTGTTGTTTTCTGTTGCTGTAGATCTGTTTTGTTACCGTTGTGGGGAACCAGGTCATGTTGCCAGAGACTGTGAGAGGACCGAGGATGGTGAGGAGAATGTCTCTGCTAGGATACCTGTACCTCTGCTTCTCTCCATTCCTTTGCTCTACCCTTATTTTCTGTTTCTTTTAGTGTTCATCCTTTACCTCCCCTTTTATAATGATTTTTCTTTCCACTCTAATGGCAGCTGCATCTCTGAATTAGTGTGTGACATTAAATAACTAATTTCTATATAAAAGTACTTTCCGCAGAAGAGGCTAGCGACTTGTTCTTTCTTTGTACATCAGCAAACTGCTGTCATCAAGGCCTGGTTTTTAGGAGAAGTGGTCAGGGGTTTAGAGGCCATGTCAGGCGAACAGCATGCAAAGAAGTCAAACCACTCTCCACACAGCACATAATTAAAACATTTTCATAGTGCGCCCTCTGCTCCTGTTTTTTAGAAAACCAATTTGGAAATGCAAATATAACCTGTAGTCAGTTTGTCTATAGATCTGTATTGGAAACTTACCCGTTAGTCTAAGCCTTCCTTTCTTTCTTTATACCTGTATCTCTAGTCTTTGGTCTAAACACCTGTAGTTCTAGCCTGTGGTCTATACACCTGTAGCCCTAGTATTTGGTCTATACACCTGTAGCCCTAGTCTTTGGTCTATATTCTATGTAGTCCAGCTTGGTCTCTGCAGAGCGGTAGTCCTCAGCGCCTGTCTCCCTCTTCCCTCCAGCATGCTATAACTGCGGCCGTGGCGGACACATCTCCCGGGACTGCAAAGAGCCCAAGAAGGAGCGTGAGCAGGTGTGCTATACCTGCGGCAAGGCCGGCCACGTGGCGCGAGACTGTGACCACGCCAACGAGCAGAAGTGCTACTCCTGTGGCGGCTTCGGCCACATCCAGAAGGGCTGCGAGAAGGTCAAGTGCTACAGGTAACCATGGAGACCTCTCGCTAGCTAAGGTCAGGTGCTACAGGTAACCATGGAGACCTCTCGCTAGCTAAGGTCAAGTGCTACAGGTAACCATGAAGAC
Organism: Galaxias rostratus; assembly: GCA_036024795.1. Taxonomy (NCBI): domain Eukaryota; kingdom Metazoa; phylum Chordata; class Actinopteri; order Galaxiiformes; family Galaxiidae; genus Galaxias; species Galaxias rostratus. The sequence continues at coordinate 9,290 of JAVQJS010027020.1, read as the reverse complement.
CTCTCGCTAGCTAAGGTCAAGTGCTACAGTTAACCATGGAGACCTCACTCACTAGCTAAGGTCAGGTGCTACAGGTAACCATGGAGACCTCACTCACTAGCTAAGGTCAAGTGCTACAGGTAACCATGGAGACCTCACTAACTAGCTAAGGTCAAGTGCTACAGGTAACCATGGAGACCTCTCTCACTAGCTAAGGTCAGTTGCTACAGATAGCCATGGAGACCTCACTAGCTAACTTAACCAAAACCACTCGCTCACTAGCTAAGGTCAAGTGCTACAGGTCATCTAGAGACCTCGCTCACTAGCTAACTTAAAGCGGCTTTAGGTGGTTTCTGGTTCTGGGTACCCCTACCGTTGCTACTGCATGTCGCTAGCATGAAATCTTCTCCTGGTTTAGTGACGCTCTTCCTTGCGTCAAAAATAATAACAATGATATTAATAATACATTGTATGTATAAAGCACTACAGACGTGTCACAGTTTTGGCAAGATTGTGACCTAGCAGATAAAATGTGTGTTAAATATTTAGACTTCAAGAGAAATGATTTGAACGTAGATTTTTCTTCTCCCATAGACATTACAATGTGCTACCTGTAGAAAGAAAGCCATTGATAATACATGAATACAGTGGGTTCAGCTAAACCATTAGGTAACTTATCTAAAACACTCACTCTCTAGCAAACCTATTCATCCTCTAACTCACTGACCGGTCCCCTCAGTCAGTGGCTTAGTGACTAGCCAGCTGCTCAAACTGAGAGAGCGAAAGAACTCCTTTGACTTCCAGTCGGTACACAATTCAACCGTAATCAACTGGCCTGGATAAATATAGTAACTCACGATATGTCTCAAGTAATTACGTTGTTCACATATTCTGTCCTGTTAGGTAGAGAGCCCTTGGTGGTACGTCGTGAAGCTTAGGTTGGAAGTATAGTCTTCAATCAATCAAACTGAATCCCACTGAGAGCATCCCTTGTCCCCTAACGTGTCCTTCCCTATGTCCTTTTCTCTAAAGGTGTGGAGAAATCGGCCATGTTGCAGTGCACTGCAGTAAGGCCAGTGAGGTCAACTGCTACAACTGTGGCAAGTCAGGCCACCTGGCCAAGGAGTGTACCATCGAGGCCACGGCCTAGCCTCGCCCCCCGCCGCGCCATGCCACGCCCCCCCTCCTCCCTCTGGCTGATGCTGGTGTTTTCTGTGGCTGCTCCTCTCAGGCCACGCCCCTTCCAGCAGGCTGAGGCCGCCGCCCACAGGATGTTATTCTGATGAGGACAGGGGTGGACTCACAAATCCACTTTCTGCATTTAATACAAAAAAAAACAAAAAAAATGATTTCTGTTTTAGTTAGGTAGAGGGGTCTGGTGTGTAATGCTTTGTTAAAGATGCAGGAACAGTGATCTCTGGCCCTTCCTACCAGAGAGAAATGGGGAGGGAGGGGGCTACTTAAAAAAAAAAAACAGGATGGAAGTCTGACCTTCCAATAAGTTTATTTACTTTAATATTGTTTTGTTTGTTTTTACTGGACAAATGCTTTTTTTTTTTGACAAATGTTTAGACAGCAGATAATTGGTCACCATCAGCCATTTAGTATGCAGGACAAACTTCTGCCACTACACTATGAACGTATGAATGAGTGAATGAAAGCTGGTCACAGCTGACTCAAAGAGATGGAGAACTAAACAAGGAGAATTGATTTAAATTGATATTTCAAAAAGGTGCATTTTCTTTTTGTACATTTTCTGCTGATATGTGTTCAGCAAAGCTCATGTTCTTTTAAAGAAGTAAAATAAATCGACGTTTTGATCCCAAGATCACCAAGTAGCTGTAAAAAAAAAAATTAAAAAAAATAAGTTTTAACCATGGGGGATGTAGACCTGTATGATGAACTAAAGAAAAAAAAAAACTATTTTAAGTTTGAGAAAGGAGAATGTTTTCACAAAAATCTAAAATGTTATTTTTGTACAATATATCACTTAGACTACTGTAAAAAATATCATTTGCTTGTACTGGGTTTTGAAGTCAGAGAGTAATGCAACCAGTTGTAGATTATAGAAATGTAATGTTTAACCTATCAATAAACCTGATGGAGGAAGGGGAACTTGAGTCCATTCTCTTTTATTTGTAACTCAGTCTCGAGTACAAATCGTAATGTCCTAATTTGTATGTTTTATTTTTAACGTTTTTATGGTTTATTTAAGTTTAATTTCATTGGCCACGCTGAATTTATAGACTGGATGGGTGGCTGCAACAGAAAGAGTAAACAAGTGCCGTAAGTTACATTAAAGAAACGTGAAGACTACAGTTTGGTAATGCTAACGAAGGAATAAAGAAGTCTGATTCACGATATACACATACGTCCCCGCATCCCACACACTAACTAGTTGTCCCCAGGTCCTTCCTGGGACACTTCCATGGTTATGAAGGAACTTCTGAGCACTGATTTGATTTTTTACTTGAGATTTCCTGTTCATGTACCTCAGGAAAATATGAAATGATGCAGACGTGTCATGCCATTAGAACTCACAGTTCTAAATGACATTTTAACTGGGAGACACTGCTTCTCTCAGAAAGTTATCAACTGACAGAACTATGTCGTCTTGGATAGGCTCCAGCCCCCCGGCACACTTCTTGGGCGGTGGAACACTAATGTGATTCCTGACCTAATTGTTTACGTAAAATGTATACTTTCGTGTAAGATTTGATTTATGTTTGTCCTAGGTGAGAAGGTCCGCTAGGTGGCACTAAATAGCAAGGTCAGTGTGGCTAAAAGTAATATGATGCCTTTGTCTTTCAAAGTATTTTTTTCCTAAATTATAAGTCTAGATAAATATATCACATGTATATGCGACAGAAACATATACGTATTAAATCCCCTGTATTTTAAAACGTTTTTGTTTTATTATCGGGTTTTAAACTTTCAACTCTGACCTGTACTATGAAGCGCGAACACTTCCGCTTTGAGTCGGCGTGCAGTCAGTGGTCGTATTTGAATAAGAAACGTTACGAAGTTTAATCACATAAACAACTCCTAAACTGCAAATATGGTAAGATATTCGTACTGACCAATAAAGTTATTTGTTATACTATGGTAGCAGGCCCAAAAGAGCACGGTGGTCGTGGCTATTTACACTGGCTTCAGGCTAACTTTAGCGTGTACTGAATATCTCTTGCTAACGCTAGCTGTAATTCTAGCCGTTGGAGAGTTAAACTGTTAACTAGTGTCATTGAATGTAAAGTTTTCGTCGTCATTGTGTGGAACCATACATTTGAATACATCTACTAGGTCCACTGAGATTATAAAGCAATCATTCATAGTTAATTATTTATGTACAAAATCCCCTATGAAGTTATTCTTTGTCTGGTCCTCAGAAGACATACGCTGTCATACATACTGTATATTGCACATGCAAAAGAACACCAACGTATTTACTGTAAAATCTGCATTGATGTTAATATACGCACAATATGACAGACTTGAATTCAAGAGCAATACTTACCGTTTTTTAAGACCAATGTTCCAAAATTAAGCTAACACGTATTTGTATTGCCCTTCTAATAGGCACGAAATGCAGAAAAGGCCATGTGAGTATTTAAATATAATGTTTTAGACAATTTTAGTCTTTTGCTTTGAGCTCGTAGCTTCACGTGTCTGGTGATTGCGGACTGCCTTCGGGTGAGATGTTGTTATTGTGGTGGTTCTATTGAAACAGTGTTTATGATCTATCTCGTTTCTCTGACCAGGACCGCCTTAGCCCGGTTCAGACAGGCCCAACTGGAAGAAGGACGAGTCAGGGTGAGCAGGATGAGTTACCACACACACACACACACACACACACACACACACACACACACACACACACACACATGGACACACTGACACACTACCCCCTACACACACACCTACACCTATCTACACACTGACAAACTACCCCCCCCCCACACACACACACACACACACCTACAAGTTGACACACTGATACAGTGCCCCCCCCACACACACACACACACACACACAAACAAACACACACCTACACTTGGACACACTGACACACAAACCCACACGTACACATGGACACACTCCCCCCCCCAGACACACACACACTCATGCTTGAACTGGTGTTGTAGCAGCAACGCTGAACATTTATACCGGCCAGGATCAACATGAACCTCTCTGGATGACTATGCTCCTGTAGCCCAAGCTGAGTGTCTCTTCTATTCCCCTCCCAGGAGCGTCGACCGTTCCTGGCGTCGGAGTGCAGCGAGCTTCCCAAAGCAGAGAAGTGGAGGAGACAGGTACTCACGGGGTTAATACCAGATAGAAGCATGCTGCAGCGTTACGGTATAATGGCTCCGTGCTGAGCATGCTAAAGCTGGATCAAAATAGAAATAGAATAGAAAAAAGTGAGGGGGGCGGTGACATTGTTTGTTCCTAACATTGGCCGGTTTCTCCCTCCCTCCGCCACCCTGTGGTTTCAGATCATCAGTGAGATTTCCAAGAAGGTGGCCCAGATCCAGAACGGTGAGTGGAGGCGGGGATGTGGAGGTGGGGATGTGGAGGTGGGGATGTGGAGGCGGGGATGTGGAGGTGGGGTTCCATCCAGGTGACCTGGTGTCCAGTCAGGTGACACACAGAGACCACTGGAGCCTGTGTCCCCCCCCATGCTGTTAGGCTGCCCACATGGAACACATGTCAACACTGATAGCCTTTTCTACAAATTACCCTATTTTCCTCCTGTGTTTCTCCAAATCACTCTTTCGCATGTGTTTTTTCAAATCACTCTTTTGCGTGTTTCTCCAAATCACTCTTTTGGGTGTTTCTCCAAATAACTCTTTTGCGTTTGTGTTTCTCCGAATCATTATTTTACTTGTGTTTCTCCAAGTCCCTGTTTTCCTCGTGTGTTTCTCCAAATCACTCTTTTGTGTGTTTCTCCAAATCACTCTTTTGTGTGTTTATCCAAATCACACTTTTGTGTGTGTTCCTCCAAATCACCCTTTTGTGTGTGTTTCTCCAAATAACTCTTTCGCGTGTGTTTCTCCAAATCACCTTTCCCACTTTATGTTGTGTTTCTCCAAATCATTATTTACTTGTGTGTTTCTCCAAGTCCCTCTTTTCCTCGTGTGTTTCTCCAAGTCACCTTTCCCACTTTATATTGTGTTCTACTAGACGTTGTTTCTGTTCACGTTGTCTCCCAGAGTTTGATTGGCTCCTCACACCTGTCAGCCCGGACAGCACCAGGTAGGCCGTCCTCTCTTGGTGCCGTGCACGGTGTCGACCCAAACCCGTCTGTTTGTCATGTTTCCTTTTGAAGCCGGTCTGGGGGAGTTCAAGATCCGCGACCTGAACGACGAAATCAACAAACTGCTGCGAGAGAAAGGTCACTGGGAGGTCAGGATCAAAGAGCTGGGAGGACCTGACTACGGGGTGAGAGTGTGACTCTACCCCCCCCACTGGTGTTTAGAGACCGGCCGGCTGGTTAGCTAATGCTTGGCTGGCACTATAACCACCACCTTTAAATACGGACCCAACCCGTGCAGTGCTGGGAGCACTGTACGTGGTTACTGGTTACAATACCCAATATGTTCAATAGTTTTCTGTCATATATATATATAAATACATACTATTGAACATGTTGAGTATTCTAACCAGTAACCACTTCCTGTGTGCCCAGAACTGCGCATATAAGCTTAAATTAAGATAATTTCTGCATCCACAGTTGCTTTGCTTAACATATATATATATATATATATATATATACATAATAATAAGTTCTTGTTTAGTTTGTTATAATTAACGCTGGTACTTCTGTCCTCTACCCCCTCACATTATCCTGTTCCACCCCTTTTGTCTTCTGTGTCCTGATCCTCCTCAGAGAGTCGGACCGAAGATGTTGGACCACGAGGGCAAGGAGGTCCCGGGGAACCGGGGCTATAAGTACTTTGGAGCGGCTAAGGAGCTGCCCGGAGTGCGGGAGCTGTTTGAGAAAGAGCGTAGGTTCCTACTCCTCTGCTGACTCCGCCTCTGTCCTTAGGGCAGCTGGTTCAGAAAGAGTGTAGGTTCCTATGCTGACTCCGCCTCTGTCCTTAGGGCAGCTGGTTCAGAAAGAGCGTAGGTTCCTATGCTGACTCCGCCTCTGTCCGTAGGTCAGCTGGTTCAGAAAGAACGGAGGTTCCTCCTCCTCTGCTGACTCCGCCTCTGTCCTTAGGTCAGCTGGTTCATGTGTACCATGTGTGGAGTTTTATATGACAGACATTGTCTGGAGATCTGCAGCGCATAATATGGTGATTTGATGCTATCGGCAATCCTAAGGCTGTTGCTATACTAAATACAAGAACTGAATTCCCTTACTTTTTTACAAAATGATAAGTGGCATCATTCACGAGTTTATATAAAGAACAGCAACTGGCTTTTATGCTTAATTGTCCAATGTTTTCTAATCTGTCATCAATATGTGTTTGTATTTACAATCTAAATGAATTGGGAATCAGACTCCAACATGTTGAGGTTTGATAACATATGCAACGGTCAACCTCAACTGCTGGATTTGTTCAGACTGCATATGCAATTACTATATGTAAGGAATGCATATGCAGTGACTGTATATGCAGTGACTGTATATGTAAGGACTGTATATGTAATGAATTGAATGGAGAGTAGTTCCAACAACTCACTTTTTTAAGTTTAGGAACATAATGTTCTGTTTTGAAGACGGCTGACATGTTAAAGAGACGAACCCCCTCCTCATAGTGCAGTGCTGACACTAAACGCTGGCCGCACGCCGCCCACCCTCCTCTTCCTCCCTCTCCAGCTATCGCCCCGCCCAGGAAGACCCGGGGCGAGCTGATGAAGGACATCGACGCCGAGTACTACGGTTACCGTGACGAGGACGACGGAGCGCTGGTTCCCCTGGAAACGGAGTACGAGAAACAAGGTAGCGTGGCTGTCCCCATGACCCTCCCCCCCCTCAGTGACAGGCTGCCCCCTGCCTCACACTGGCTTCAGGGACCGGGGGGAGAAAGCCGTGCCTGGGCTATTCATGTGAGGCTGATCAAGGGATCCACGAGACCATACCAAACGTGACTCCTGGGTGTAAAGATAAAGTGTGTGTGTGTGCGTGTGTGTGTGTGTGTGTGCGTGTGTGTGTGTGTGTGTGTGTGTGTGTGTGTGTGTGTGTGTGTGTGTCTGTCTGACTGTCAGCAGGTCATGTGACCTCTGTTAACCTTCGGGTGGTGACTGGGACAGGACCGCCACACAGCTACACACCAGACTCAAATTAAAGCCCACACACACACACACACACACAGAGGTACATGGCCTGTGATGACAACTTCTGTTTGGTGAACTTTGTGTCATTCTAGTATTTGTAACTTTGTGTCATTCTATTCTTGTGGTATTCTTAGATGCAGCCTTGGACCAGTAGTAATAGGAGTCTTGTAAAAGCATTTAGTCCATAATACAGCCGTGGATCGTGCCCTGTTAGTAAAATGTCATTTCTGCACAACTAACTTCATTAAGTGTGTGTGTGTGTGTGTGTGTGTGTGTGTGTGTGTGTGTGTGTGTGTGTGTGTGTGTGTGTGTGTGTGTGTGTCACCAGTGATTGTGGAAGCTGTGGAGAAGTGGAAGGCTGACCGGGAGGCCCGGCTAGCAGCAGCAGGAGGAGCAGCAGCAGGAGGAGGAGGAGGAGGAGAGAGGGAGGTGGAGGAGGAGGAAGACAAGCACCTGTATGCTGTTCAGGTGGAGGCGGTAAGAAGAATAGAACATTGTACTCAATCTAACATTGTATTGTATATAATATAACATTGTACTCTATCTAACATTGTATTGTATATAATATAACATTGTACTCTATCTAACATTGTATGGTATGTTATATTGTATATACTATAACATTGTATTGTATATAACATAACATTGTACTATATATAACATTGTAGGGTATTGTATATAATATAACATTGTATTATACATAATATAACATTGTACTCTATATAACATTGTATGGTTTGTGATATTGTATTGTATATAATTGATATTCTTTTGTGCATATAGGTGACTTGTTACTGCAATGTGATAATATTATGACACATTATTGTTATAGACAAACAATTTCATTTGTACTAAACCGTGAGATCAGAGTTCAACAGTGGAGCAGTGTGAACTCTAGTCTGTTGTCACCTCTGACCTTTGACCCCTGTGTGTCAGCAGCACTCTGATGATGAGTCTGGAGAACCCATGGAGGGAGAGGAGGGAGCACAGTCCTTCATCGCCCATGTCCCTGTGCCCTCGCAGAAAGAGGTGACACACACACACACACACTCTGTCCTGGCCCTGCCTGGTGTTCTCCAACCAACCAGCTGGAGATATTCTTCTCACTCCTGTCTGTACAGCAACATAACAACATAAAGAGTGACTGTGTGTTAGGCTGCTCCCCTTATTACTTCCTTTAGGCCAAGTCTTCATGTTGTTGTTGTGTTTGTTTGTTGTCAGGTGGAAGAGGCGCTGGTGAGAAGGAAGAAGATGGAGCTGCTCCAGAAGTATGCCAGCGAAACTCTGATGGCCCAGAGTGAGGAAGCACGCACACTCCTGGGACTCTGAGGGGGCGGGGCTTAAACCTGGCCTGGACTCTGAGGGGTGGGGCTTAAAAGCTGGCTGGGACTCCGAGGGGGTGGGGCTTAAAGCTGGCCGGGACTTTGTTTGAAACATGGCTTTGACTCTCTGAAACCTGAGTCTCTAAAACCTGCCTGGGACTCCCTCCTTAAGCTGACTTTGACTCGGCCTTGGTTAACGGACTTTGACTCGGTGTCCGAAAGTTTTTTTTTTTTTTACTCTGTCACACCTGCAGCCCAAACAGTGTTAGGAATGCTGCTGTTTGCAAAGACGGCCCAGTCAGACCCACCTGAAGCTGAGCACACGATAGAACAGAGGAAGGCCTGGGTGTCTGTCACGCTGGCCTGTTGTCACGGTAACACGGGGCCAAAAATGTAAATACATCACTTTTTTTATACAAGTTAATACTGTCATCTTTAGATATCTTAAATAAAGGTACATTGTTTTTTTGATGCATTGATATTTTGATTTAAATAAATTTCTCCGTCTGTGCTTTGGTTGTTAATGTGCTGGTTTAAAACGAATCGCTCTTATGTAACTAATAGTTTGTTAACAAAACGAAATATATAAACAAATCCCCTACTGCTCCTGTCACTCACGGTGTCCCCCAAGGTTCAGTACTCGGTCCCCTGCTCTTTATCCTTTACATTCTTCCGCTTGGTCAGATCATCCGCCAACATGGCCTCCAC
>JAVQJS010027008.1:0-18545 GCA_036024795.1 Galaxias rostratus | reverse complement strand
CCGGTACGACTCCCGTTGGGTTTTCTACTTTTGTACTCGGGTTCAAAGGTCGCGCCCCCCCCCCCCCCCCCCCACCTCTCGGTGGCGCGGCCGTCTGTTCTCCTTGCTCAGCGCACGGTACACTAAAGCCCCCGGCGCCGCCAGCCACCAGCCAGCACCTCATTAACATGGATATGTATCTGGACCTCTTGTTTTCCGAACTAATCCGGGGGTCAGGAATAGAAGACCTTATGCAACGCAAACGGGGCGGCATTGTGGCCCTCCGCAACCACTCGGTAAACGTTGTGATTGGGAGTAAGCAAAAGGAGAGAACACTGTGTCCTACTGCGGCCGTCGTTGTTGGACACAATGTACTGTCGAGACCGAGCTCTCTGGTTAGTCTGGCTGAGTCATTTGAGGTTAGAGAACTGGCCCGCACGCAAGCAGAAGAAGCCCATTTGACAGTGCCATCCATTTGTTTAGCAGAGTCAAACCTGGGGTTTCCACAGCCGACCGCCCTCACGGTTCACTATGCACTATGGGACGTTAAGGCATTAGGCGCTGTCACGCAACTGTCAGTGTCCACCCCCCCCTCCCCCCTGGGACTGCCAGTATAAACAAGGAGGTCCTGTGTTGCTGGATGGCTAAGGCATTTAAGTGTGGGCTGAATCCATGAACGTGCAGCGCTCCTCTGGACAAGGAAGGCTTTCTCTGCCTGCATGAAATGTCCTGTGTGTAAAGCGACAACAACATGGAGGCAATCATTTACGCTATGGTTCTTAGGATAGCTCAAATTGTGTTTCACTAATTAAGATGTGTCATACTGGCCAACGTCCAATCGCAGTATTCTGACGTTTGTGTCTATTTTAGGATTGGGCCTTTGACAGGTGATTGTGAATTGTAAATAAGCTGTAAAGTGGATGTGCAATTGGACTTGCACTACTGATGTAGACTCATGAGTTTCATATAAACCTGCTTCATTGTGTGCATGTGTAGCTAAATCCCCTTAGCTTTATTTTGCCAATTCAGCAGTTCCCTTCATAGACTTGCTTTATTGGTACATAAATGTGTTGCACGTCAGTGACTTCATAGCCATATAAAACTGAGGTTTTCAAGTTATTTCCAGTGGCATGGCTAGTCGTTTACCATCTGTTGAATGTTACTCGAAGCACCCAGCAAAATAATTGAATTTCAGATATTAAATTCCCTAATGCCCAAATATTACCCATGTTCCCGATATCAAAGCTGTATTTGTGTGCAAACAACCAACAGTCAATTAGTTTTGCAGGGATTTTATGGCACGACATTCCACTCTCGGCTTCCCTCCAAAACAACTATTCTGCCATATGTGGTTTCAGAACTAAGTGATGCCTATCAGTATCTCCACTCTACAAAGTCCATCGTATGGGGCAAGAATGTCCTTCATTTTGTGGAGCTTTTTAAGTAGGGGTCTTCCTGCGTACCACAACCCAAAGTCCACAGCCCACTCGTTTTGACATCACAAATGAGTGGCGTTTTCATGTAATGTGTTGGTATGAATGGAAAGCTAGGATCCAGTGATTCTTGACTTTAGCCCTTCTGAATTGAGGGCTAAATGTGCAAAACCACCTCAATGAGCTGTGGACACTACTGTGTATTCCTTTGTCTAATTAAATTATCACCCTTGTCCATTAGGTTAGGCAACATCTCAAGTGTTGAGAGCCCTGGGAAAGTCTTGCCGTTCTCCACAAATCTGCTTAGTTGAAGTAGTAAGTGTGCTTGAGCGCATTACCAAGAGCGATGCAAGCTTTGCTTTGATCCTCTCAGATTTCTCCCAGTGGATATTCAGAAAGTAAGGAATAACAGCTGAGAAGCCGCATACTGGTCTACGCTAGCGGTCAATGCAGAGTATGATTCAATATGAAAAAATAAAAAAAGTAAAATCTGCTGTTTATACTGCTCATAGCAATCCATTGTTTATACTGTTTATACTGTCTATACTGTTTATGCTATTTATTTGGTCAATATCAATCCACTGTCTATACTGTTTATATTGTCTATATCAATCCACTGCCTATACTGTTTAAACTGCTTGTACTGTTTATACCTCATGGCATCATCTTCATATTTATCTATAGTATACATATTTATCACTTATGTACATACATTTTACTGCTTCTTTTGAACTTCTGGTTAGACGCTAACAGCATTTCGTTGTCTCAGTACGTGTACTCTGTACAATGACAATAAAGTTGAATCTAATCTAATATATATATATATATATACTGGGCTTTAGAAAATAAACAGTACCTGATTACCAAACTACATAAGTGAAGAATTTCCTAAGAGGAGCTGTGTTTCAACCCTTCGGAGTTTTCTGAGGCAAGGGGTTCAGAAGCTCGATTGGCTATTTGCCGAGTTGAGTCATTTACCTGGAATCAGTCTTGACCCATTGTCTTGGCAATGGCTGTCTAGGTATTACTACACCATTCCTTGTGGTTGCGAAAAAAGACCAGGCTGGCAAAGTATGTTCCACATGATAGCAGAGAACAATTCGAAGGTTGCACCTGATTCAAAGAGCAGAGGACTGTTAAAATGTGTTTTATGCTTTATATCAAATAACGGTTGCATTAAACATAACATAGTTGTATTGAAAATTTAAACTGAAATTGTTCTCAAATTGAAACATGTTTATCTGTGTTTTGTGAGTAAACCTGGTGACTTGAACCTGCGAAAGCAATTGACTCGCGTAGGAAGTTTTGGATTTCAGTTCCTTACAATTGAAGGGTTCATTTTGAGTAGGTTTTGCTCCAGACGAGGTGGTATGAACTGAAGTAACAGGACGGGGTCTAAAATGGGTGTAAGCCTGGTGCAACGCTAGCCTGATTCCCCCACTAAACACATGACGGCATTGGTTACATTTATGTCTGTCTTGTCTTCATGTGATAATGAAGCAGATAAAGCACAGGAAAGGACTCAGAATTTACTTGAATGTTTGTATTCGGGTAAGCTTTTTCTGTTTTGGGTGTTTGGGAGTTTTAGCTGGAGGAGGCACAGTTAATGAGGAATAAATGTATTTTTTTAGCAACAATCTGTATTATGGAGTCAGACTTAAGGCCCACTCTTTGCCTAACCAAGCAGGTGTCACTCATGCAAACAGGTTTCCGATAAGGAAGATTTTGAGTTCTGACTTTGCTGTCTGAAGAGACAATGAAGATCGGAGTATATTTCTGATGTTTGCTTCCTAACCCGCTTCATTTCTCCGTGGAGAGATTGAGAGGTTTCAGCGCATAAGTAAGGAACACGGGAACAGCAATAAGGGATTACTTTCGCCCTGTAGAGCGAGAGAATGGTAGGGTAGTGATAGGGCATCGCATTGAAGACCTCTCCTGAGAGGAAACACAAAGGGAAAGTTACCTGCCAAACTTTTGATATGTTTTGACCACCGTAAATAAACGAATGTTTTTTTCTAAGAAAAGTGAGTTTGTTCATTATCTGTTGGAATAGACGTACATATATCTTCACAGCTGAGCATAATTTCAAATAGTTCTGTTTTATGGAGTCTTAACGTTCGTTTGGAATTTTCAAATACATTTATTTATGATGTTATCAACATGACCTCGAGGTGACCTGTGTGAAGACAAGCCTATTGAGAAAAGGAATGATGAATTCAACTTGAACACACAAAAATACTTCGAAACGCAATGTGAGGATAGCTGGCTGCATTATTCTTCCATGTACACTTGCTACTCTAGTTTTTAGGCTAATTCCTTATCTAGTTATTCGGAATCGATTGGACATCGTCTAACCGGTTTTGGACATAAAAGGCTTCACGTTTAAAACAAACATATGTATGTGCAAATACTTACGGCAGAAAAAAAGATTCTGTATGGGTACAGTAGTACTTACTACATCAAAACTTTGAATTCAAAAACACTGGTCCAATTACCATGCATGTTTATGTTTGGTTACAATTAGCGTCACCGAATTTGGAATTTAGAGAATTTAAATACTATAATTATTTGCGTATGTGGACAACCCAATGTATCAAAAATAATAAACAAGCTTAAGCAAAAGTTTCTCGTTTTACGATTTATAGATTGATTTCCGCAATTTCTTTTTTGTTTGTGTAATTCAATAAATTACAGCATTTTTTCACCCTAATATAGTGCTTTTAATAATTTTGTAGTTTAAAATGTTAAAACTGGTCAAATAAAAAGATGCAGTGTTTTCAGACCTTCAAAAATGCAAATGCTAGATAATTATAAAAAACGTATTTATTAGCATCACAAAAGTAATGTTTTTTTAGGTTTTCAATGGGATCTAGGGATTACTGATCCTCCACCAATGTTCTGCTTTTCACAAAATCTGATTAGTCAGGGTTATTCCACCAAATTTGAATTTCTAAACTCATATCTTTAAATGTGAACTTGCTCACCACAGAGGAGTTAAAGGTGGATTTCTGTCCTGTTTGAATGTATTATTGTGTTGCACTTAATCAGGGCACTGCAGGAGACACAGTCCATTATACCTTTATGAACACATTTGAACCCGAACGGAATACAATTTACGAGAAAGGTATAAACACTGCTGAGGCACTTTGGGCAACCTTCTTTATTATACATTATTCAGATGTCACAATTGGAAATAAAACAGTTAGTACAGTGAATAAGAACACTTAATTGGCCGTTTAGGCATCTGTGGCAAATTGTTTCTGAACTTCACATTATGTGCCCAAATAATATAATCGAGAGGTTTAACTTGATAACAGTGATACACATGGAATGATGATCCTTAATTGTATAATCATATTGTCTATTTATGTGAAAGCAACTTAATTATTGGTGACAATGCATCCACAGAAAATAAAATAATCTTTACATTATTTAAAAATGTAATGCTTTTAACAGCACTTCAGATGTAATTTCAGATATATATATATAAAAAAAAAAAAGAATTTCATTCCACTGTTAAAAACAAAAATCAATGCCCCTAATATCGCACTACAGATTTTTCATGTGATAGAATTGGTTACCTTGAAAGCTGCACACATTTTACACATGCACTTTTGAAAAGAAACAGAAAAACAGCAATAATCATTTAGATTCTCCTCTTAAAGGACGTAGTCCACCAATGTTTTAAAAAGCATGATGTAAAGCATGGTGTAAGACAGACATAATGAATAGGTTAGACACCAACTTTGAGTTTTTCAGTCTATCCAGGTGTCTGAACCATTCCTGAAAAACAAAGTAAACCTCGTCCAATATGAAAAATGCTGGCAATTGAAAAACCTCAATTTGTATTTCCAACTACATTAAAATGTAGCTAAAATGCGGTATTATGTTTGAATGCTCACACTTCAAACTCATCTAGAATCAGGGCCCTAATAAAAAAACACAAATCCCTGACTAATATGTTTAAAAGCTTAACTCCCTTGTTCCCCTGTCCTCATGCTTAAAAAGAAATAAACAATGTCAATTATCTCTTTCCTTTGCCTGCCGGCTTGTTTGCCTCTGGATGACTCTTCTGGTGAGCCTTCATGTTGCTCTCACGACCGAAGCTTTTGCCACAGGTTGGGCAAGCATGGCGACCAGATTTGTGCGCTCTAGCAATATGTGCCTCTAGCTGCTCCGGACGGGCAAAGCTCTCCTCACATTCTCCGCAAGGATGGGCTTTACGTGGGGAATGCTTTTCCTTCTTGTGGGCACGCAGCTGGACCAGCGCAGGGAAAGTAAGGTCACACTCAGGGCAAGAGTGTTGGCGAGTTGGGCCAGAAGATGCTTTGGGTTTCTTCTCCTGCACAGGAGTTTTTTTGTCATCTACCTCAGCGTCCTTGGTTGCTGCTGCTTTAGGACGGCCACGCTTAGCCCCGGTTGGTTTTCCTTTCACGTCTATTGGGGCTTCTTCTGAGTCACACATTTTGATATTCTTTTCACCCTCATCGGTTGCCTCACCTTCTTCCTTATTTTTTCTCTTCCCTTTTTTTTCAGCAACCACGGGGACTTCTGCTTTGGGGGCCCGTCCTCGCTTTTTAACGGGTGTGGCATTTCCGTTGCATTGTAGATCACCTCCATGGTTCTCCTGGTGTGCTACCAGCTCATCCTCTGTCTCAAAACCTTTGCTACACTTGCCACAGCGATGGGTCTTTGTTGAGTCTTCTGGCTGCTCTAGTATATACACTTCTGGTCTTGGGTGTAGAGCCAGACGATGCGTGCGAAGCAGGGCAGGGCTCCGAAAGGTTTCACTGCAATCCTTACATATGAACTGTCTCTCCGGACACACCTGTCGCCGATGGGTTGTGAGCTAAAAAACAGAAGTAAGAATACAAAGCATTTAATTAACTGACATAAGTTTAGGTAGATTAGAGTCTGCATTTTGTACAATAATCTGAAGAGCCAGCAAAGTTACATCTAATTGATTTGTGTTAAACCAGTAACCCTTATAGTTACTTTCTAGAGCAGGGCAGGACTCACGAGTGAAACTAAATCTAAAGACAGTATTGTTTTTAAACAATAATACTTAATATAAGTGCTTTAAATAAAAATGAAGATATGCTACATTACTCGTTATTGTGCAAAGTTACTAAGAGCAAAGCATTCCTATAGGGCTTTCTCACATAAATACATTTGAAATAAAAGTAGTAAGTAGGCAAATCGTCTAGACGCTAAGCAATAGCTTCAATTGTAAAAATCAAAGCAGGTATGGATGGGCACTATCCGAAATGGTGTGGGTATACGAATACAGCTGCAATTATTTATTTATATTTCCACCTAATTCAATAAATTACAAGAATTTGTTAATTTAATAATATTCATTAGCCATATTGATTGCATACTGTTTACAACGTGTACACCAATGCCATAGAAATAGGTAAAGAGTAGAAAAAAAAGGCACAATTTAAATGCATTAGATCCATTTTCACTGCTTTGCACATCAAGTAGTTTAAACCAGCAGGGAGCGCCAACTGATGACACGAGAGCACTCTTTGCTAGTGTGCTGGATCAATGACACAAACGCGTGCTTAATAGCACTGATTCTCTGCTTAGAGATCAATATTTAGCTAATGCCAGATCACGGAAGCACTTCAGCAACATTACAAGTGTGCCGTAGCACCAAAGAGAGATAAAATTATATATATACTTTTTTCATGTAATCTTTATATTTTGGTTAATCAATAAACCTAAACACTTTCGATAGAATATTCGATAAGCGATATGGCCTAAAATACTATAAAAAAAAAAGAAAAAGTAGTCATAACAGAATATAAACCGTACAACACCCTGTAAACTGACTGATGTCAGTAAATGAAACAAATAACACACTGAATAATCCACTTAGTGGCCTTAATACTTTACACACACAGTTGCATTTTGTCTTCACTTACCTCTGAAAAGGTGCGGAAACTCAGCTGGCAGTGAACACACTTAAAGGGCTTGTCATCTTTGCTATGTGTGGGCTGGTGCTGAGTCAGCTCTTCGGAAGACGGAAAAGTGCGATCACACACGTAGCAGGTAAACAATGTATCTCCCTACGAAAATAAATGCATATTACTATGAGAAGTTTGAGTGCAAGAAGCCGATATGATTCTAAGGTCATGTCACTTAGAGGCCCCTGAATTTTTTTTTTTATATTACGTGATTAGAATGAATTAGGTACTTTATTTTATTTATTGATACAAAGGTTGAAAAGTCACATTGGTGGGACAGATAAAACAGTGACAAAGCAGCATTCCCAGTTTGTCATTAATCATTTACAGAAACCTATTGTGTGCATTACTAGTCCACCCTATCCCTTTCTCACACACATACGCATGTATTTTTGGCTACGGTCACACCGCAGGCAAAAGAGGTCCAAATCAATATTTTTTTGCTCATGTGATCCTTTTTTTTATAACTGTGTGAAAGCACAAATCACATGGAGTCTAAAAAATTTAATTGAGCAACTTTAATATGGGGAACTAAATCGGATACAGGTCTGATTTTTTTACAATCAATTTAATACTTAATCGATTCAATGTCTCTCTGCATCTAGCACAGTGGTTCTTAATCTTGTTGGAAGTACTGAACCCTGCAAGTTTCAAATGCGCATTCACCAAACCTGCCGAACCTGAGACTGACTCACCATACCTCTGGGGTTCAATTGAATCCACGTAAAAAAAATCCTGATTTAACGTTTTGCACACAGCTGTGGCGAACCTGCAGTTGACCTCTTGACAGCTTCTTAGCTGCCGCAGTGCTCAGTCCTGACAACTGTGCTACTACAATTTATAAGGTTGGTGGTTCGCCGGTCAGCTTCGGGTTGTTGATTAATGCATATTTGTGCGGATTGGCTGGTGCAGATTGGTTCAAACAAAGAGTGAGTGCTTTCAGGGATTAAAAAATCCTGACCCCCATAGGGGTGTAACTCAGCATGTGTCAGTTAAAATAAAAGTCTGTCTACAGATAAGCAGAGAGACTCCCGTCTAGGCCTAAACCATAAAAGATATGGAAACATCTATTCATCCCTTTTTTTTAATGAATTTTATCTGTGACATCAGGGGTTGAGAAGGGGCCATTGGGAAATCTGTGCCAAAACAAATCTAGGAACAACCGCATAATAACTATAAAAAAAATTGGTTTGATGCTAATTGCCTACTATACTTTGTGCTGATGATTTAGAAGGCAATACCGATTTGTAGTTTTACTCTGTGATACGCTAACTGCCTAACTTGTAACTCAACCTGCAAGTTACTGGTGTTTTAAAGTAGTACGTTAGCAAGTAAATGAGTCAACTCCCACCTGATGACAGTTCTTTGTTATGTATATTTTCAAGACAATCAGAAACTAGCAGTGGCACACATTGGGTTAATAATTTTGAGGCAAGATTTTGATTTATGAACCTCAAAATTAATAAACAACTATATGAAATGTTGTCTGAATTCTAATCAATTTGTGAAATTTGTGCAGCAATTATTTAATTGATGTTCTCCACAATTTGTGAAGGTGATGTTAGGGAAACAGCGCATTGTGGCGATATCAGTCCCGTCAAAATTAATCCTATTAAAAACAGGACAGGGGCACGGAAATTATACAGCAATGAGTAAAAGAATTTTGGAGGCCGATATTTTGCATGTTGAGGTAGACGTAGGACCAATATATGCAAATCGGTGTTCTGATTGGAGTGTGATGTTTTTGGAATTGGAAATATGTTCAATTAATACATGCGTGTAATAGGTATGATATATATTTGTCATGTTTTTTTTGTACAAAACCATGTAAAATAACGAGGTAAATAACGAGGTTTGGTATAATTACATAGAATAATTTCTGCACTGTCGTGAATACAAACCATAGATTAAAACATTGCTAAATTGTGGCTAAATTACAAAAGTCAGAAATTGAGCTAATTGAACAGCCGTTTGGAAGCCGAAAGAGCCGGCTCTTATTGCTGAGCAGAGTCAAATGATACTAAGTGGGACGGAGTTCCCATCACTAGCAAGCACAATGAAATTTGCCTCTCATTGATCTTGCAATTGGTTGTTTTTCTCGTCTGTAGTTGATCCTTAAAGTTGAGCTTGCTTTCATGCAGTGGATCCAGAGGGTATTATTAATTTAACTGGTTTATATAGCCCACATTTCACAAGATATATTGTTAGTACCAACATTGTAATTGTGTTCATTCAGCCCTAATGGCAAGCAAAGCAACAAAAACTTAATTCTCGCTTATATTAATTTGCTAGTATTCTGTTTAATGTGAGTTGTTTTGATGCAGGAGCTTTACCAGCATGTATAAGGCTGCTCAAGTGAAAATTAAGATATGGCTACCAAGCCAATCGCAGGAATATAAAATGGACATTTTAATAATAATAACAAATAATTGTATTTATGTGGAGCTTTTTTTGACACCCAAAGATGCTTCACAATATCTACATAGGTAAAGTTACAAGAATAAACATTTATGTAGAAACAGGTAGAATGACAGAGAGCAACAACAGTTCTCACTTGGAACAAAATATCTGTAGAAGAATAGGACCAAATGTTTAACAGAGTTAAATAGATTTTAAGTGGGTTTGAAAGATTGATAGTGAGTTGGAATTATGAATTGGAGGGGGGAGAGAGTTGAATAGTTTATGTGCTGCCCTCAAAAATGCACACTCCCTAAAATACTTAGGTTTTGCTGTGGGAATGGCCAGTTGCCTATATGAAGTATGCAGTGTCCTGGCAGAATGGTACTGTAGGAGGAGTTCCATGAGGTAGGCCAAATTCCGTAAAACTTTGTATGTGATAAGGTCTATCTAGGTGGTGGCACTGGCTGACCAGAGATGAAGGCTAAATATTAAAAGGGTTATGTACTCAGAAGATTTAGCAGAGGTGAAAAGACAAGCAGCTGAGTTTTGAACCAGCTGGAAGTTTTGTGAGGTAGGTTGCGCTGATACCGAAAATAATTGGAGAAATCAAGACAGAAGAAGATGAGTGAGTGATTGAGTTTGGCAGCCACTCTCTGGGAAAGGGATGGTCGGATATTAGCGATGTTTCTACGACGGAAGAGCAGAGCCATAGGGAACACCCTGTGTGACTAGGGATGTATCAGATGTGTTTAGCACGTATCTACCTGCTGAAGCTGTTGCTTGTACTCTTCACGGTGGCTCTTCTTCATATGCCTTTCTTTTGCTTTGGCGTTACAAAAGGTGATAAAGCACTGAAAACACTGCAGATTTTCATGCTGGTCTGAGAAACAATAAACAGGAAAATATTGTAAGGATTGCTATACAGATAGTTCATGTAAACAAGGAAAACCAACTAATTGTGTGTCAGTCACAAACGTACAAGATTGAACAGAAGGGAGAGGGGGTGCCTTGAAGGTGTTCGCTGTGTACGGTACTGTTGGCTTTTCAGTTGGCAGTTCAGGACGGTTTGGTAGTCCTCGTCCCATCACTATCTCTTCTATATTCAAAATGTCTGAATCCATACTGGCAAACTGGGTGATCACAATAGCCACCCGCTGCAGCACTCCTATTTCAAGGAAGATTCAAAATATAAACAAGACGTGTTAAAGAAGTGATGTATAATAAAACAACTGGATGCAAGTTAGTCACTAAACTAAGACTGCCAAAAATGGACCACTGTTCCGAGCAGAAATTAAGGCCCGTTCGCTATTGTAGCTCAAGAGCAACCTATCGTTGACTAGCTAACGCAACCATTTTAGGGCTAACGTTAGCAGATTACCGAGCATTTGTTAGCCAGCAAAGTGATTCGTTCGAAGTGATAATTCATTAGATTGTTAGTAAACTAACAAGTTAGCGCTAACGCTATCAAATGTTTCTAAATTAGGCGGATTTCGATTAGATGCAGTAGGCCGAGGAAAACGTTAGCACAACGGTCAACAGTTAATCGCTAGAAAAGATATGACGTAGCTAGCTCAAAGAATTATGAGCTAGCTAGCCTAAATTAGCCATACGTTAGCAAGTTATCGTTTCTTTGCTGTTAAAATAAAATGTAGTAAAACATTGCCAGCGAATCTTTGAAACGCAATAATGTAGGACTATTTGTAGTTCTATGCGTTAAAAATTGCTGTGGTTATCTTATTTAATTCTCTATTTGAAAACTTCCTAAACCAGCTTTCATTTACCTCAAACCGCTTTTTTTTTTTATTTTGCCAGACCACTGAACAAGCAAGCGTAGAACGGAGGCGGCAGTAGGGATGTTCCACCAGGTCTACATGGCACACGTTGCATCCATTTCAGATCCAAAGATGGGTTATATCACCAATTTGGTGCAGTTGTGACAATCGACTTTCTTGCAGCGCTCGTCAACGTTTAGCGAACCGAACCAGTTGTTATGCTGTTCACTTTCGTTTCCTGCCTAATGGTAGGACTAAAGCACGGTGTGCGATCGGGCGCAAGGCTACATGCGGTACATAACAATGTGCACTATGTGTTTTCTAATAGGTTAAGTGTTGTCAAAAACGGTATTAACAATGTTAATGATATCATGTTGTCCAGCAGATCATTTATTATTCTTACAATCTGTTAAATTAGACAAATAAGTAAATTACAGGCATTAACACACACGCATCAGAGTAACATCAGGTTTGATTTAAAAAGTAAATAAAAAAAAAAGCACAATCAACCCAAAGCCATCATGAGGTTAAAGCCTACCATACACATAGATCTGTCATCATCGGATTTCTTTTTACAAAGCAAAAATATTAAGTTAAATAATGGGAGTAAATAATAGTGCCAAAGGGGCACTATTATGCTGGTTTCACGAACTCCCTTGACTGTGGAAATTCATGAAGCAATTGTGGTTGCGTGCAATGCACAGAAAAACACAGCACTTGAGGCATTGCACTTGAGAAGTCCTCTCACAACCTCCATAACGACACTTTCCTCTGTCCTCCCCAGTCTGTTCTGGCCAATGACCAGAACCATCATACCTTGTGGTTGCATCTGGAAGAGGACTCTCCTGAAGGAATGCAGGATTTATAGTAGCACCGGAATTTCGCAATGTCTGGTCAGAGGGTTGAGGGGGGACAGAATTCTGAGTGTCTGAACCACTCAAGAGAATCAAGGCTCGAGATACTTCTAGCCTAAATGACAAAAGGTTCAAACACTCTGACCCAGGACTTTGCCTGTACAGCAGCCAAGCATTAATTAAAGCCAGATCTGTAAGATACCAGAGCACAGCTTGTGGCCAGCTTGTAGGGGCAGGGGCCGAGAGTGGGATATGATAGAGAGATCTTAAGTCCCTGTTAAGACGGGCAGCTCTCTGGGCTTTTTCAAAGTCTTTATTTAGAGATACCATATTTCGCTGGGTCTTTCCTACAGTGGAAAGGATAAACCCATGATGGGACCTCTGCAAAAGCAACCTCCCATCCGAACTAACAAACTCATCTCCTATCTGTCCTCTTGCACCTCCCACCTTACCAGCACTATGCACCCCTGCCACTAGGAGATGTTCCATAATTGCAGGAGTAGAGAGTTCCTGCTTACAAAGAAACACCATCCCCCCATCTCTTGGAACCATATTTGCTATAGTGGCCTCCTTATCAGAAAGATCCAGTTTAAGTTCAATATGCAAGATCATGCCATCAGATCCAACTAAGACTGTACTGTAAAGAGAGGGTTGATTGCTGTTAAGCTTGCCAACTGTCAAAGGTAAACGATACTGATCAACTCCGACGTCATTTTGTCTCAGCATTAAGCAACCTGACCGAAAATGGTGGAGTAATGGTTGAACTTTCCAAAGGGGATCTGTTGGACTCAAAATGTTCTGGCCTCTTGAATTTTCCATTTGTCTCTGTTCCTTGTCAGGCAAAGACATGTCACAAATATTGCTGCAATTTGGCATTCCCACCGTTGTAATTGTTGATGAGGTTGCTTGACTTGAATTTGTATTGAGTCTAACCCTTGGCTTGCCACTTTTATCTTTATGTCCAGCGTAATTGGTGAGTCCATTGTCATGAACATGCCCTTCTCTTCTTACACTGTTTACAGGGTCCTCTTCCAGAGATGCCAACTTAAGATTGCGGGAGAGCAAAGAGAACCTGGAGCGGGGCATTGCGTCTGCTATCAGGGGCACTTTGGTGTAGTTCTGCCAGTAGAGCTTCAAGCTGGGAAACTTTAAAAGTATTCCAAAGAAGAAGAAACATTTTTACATACAGCATTAGTTACATAGTTTGGCCACTTAAATACATCCTCACAGCTATTCCAAAATGGAAGTACAACATAATCTTTTAGACAAAAATATGATAAAAAAAATCAATATTCAATAATTTTATTGATGGCTTGATTTAATAATTTGTTTAGTTGTTTGCATCAATTGTTTATATAATTGTTAATCGTAAAGTTGTTAATAATAGTTATATTATTTTTGACTGAATGCTTTGGCAGTATTTTCTTTCATTTGACAAAAACCACAACACTGAAATTACCTTCACATAAAGTAGAGCAAGCACCACTTACCTTTAAAGTTCCCATAGCAATGTGGATCCCTACAAATTGGGCAACCTCCTTTGCAGTGATTGAATTAGACAGATTGGAGACTTTGTTTGTGCATTGAGCTATTTCTACCCAAGTGTCCCAACCAAAAAACCTGGAAAAGTAATCAATTGGCCTTCCACTGTTATTTTCTTCTTGGTTCCCTGGTTCCATCAACTTTGTTTGGCTCTCTGAACCTGGGAAGCTTGAGAGAAAATAAATAATTGGATTTTAAAATATAGCAAATATTAAACCAAGCATAGTTCTTAATATATTGGAACATAAGGGTTAATAAACTAGGTTTGTAATAAGCATTGTCAACAAATGAAAGAGCAGTACAAAACATACTTATTAAAATCAATGCACGCAAGAGATTTACCAATTGAATATTTCATTTGAATGTAGTATGTTTTGTCTGTTGTTGTAACAGGCCATAACCTCCGCCTCTGGGTCAGGCTGTGGCTCCGACAATTCTACAGAATTTAAGTCTTCCTCATCAGAACTCTGGCAGAGATAATCCTGAATATCTGGAACATCTTGCTGTTCAAAGTCTGATTGCCGTCAAAAAAGAAAATACCATAACCAAATGTAATAAGCCAAGGTAATTATAACAGCAGATTGCTCAATTTCTGCAGTTTTACCAACTAGAATGTTTTTTATTTATTGAATAATATTTGATCAATATGACTACCTTCTTCTGTGCTTTCATAGTCATCTGTCCCCAACAATTCCCCTCGTTCTCTGGCCCTCCCATTATCCACTTCAGGCGATTCTGGGTTATCTGTGGTAAACAGAACAACATTTGAACTAAGGTCCATGAGGAGATGTTTAGTATTGTGTTTTGATTTAAACATAAAGGACCTACTAAGTCCATCACTGTCTGGATGTAGCTCCAAAAGGTCGAATGTTGCATCACTGGGAACCTCAATATTTAATTCTCCATTATCCCTCTGAGAGGTACCCAGAGAAACTTCACCCTCCTCTTCCTTCACTGGGTAGAATATGCACTGTCTGGTACTGGAGTCAGAAACTATGTCGGAGACCCTACTTTTGTCTGGATGTGATTCTGTATACACAAAATTACAAAGATGGTTATACCCATGTTGTTTGTAATACATAACATGGCTAGAATATAAATCGAATGCCTTTCTATTAAAGTTTCTAGGTTAAAAGTAGTTTAAAATTTTCATATATACTTATGTGAGACAGTCATTATCGATATAAATTTGCTACATGCTCTTACGGACACAGCTACGGCCTTGAAAATAATTTAAGGCCAGGTTATTATCTTGCTTTACCAGATGCGGCCTACTACCTTGCTGCTGTCGCCGCTGCTGTATTTCCGTTCTTCGTTTAAACTGTAATGGGTTAGCCACTACTAGTGGATCCTCAACTTTTATATCTTGATTTTGTTCCACAGCAGAGAAGTCCGACCTCTGAAATTTGAAAAGCCAAATTAATTGCTAGCATAGTTAAAACTTTATTTGTATTTAAAAGTATCTCCAGCAAAGGGTATTTTCACAACCACCTAAAATACACAGAATAATATTCTAATTTACTGTGCTTCTTACCGATTTATGATTTGTTATCCTTGCCATGTGTTGCACATTTCGTACATCTATCTGTCTAGCAGAAAGGAATCTCTCTAGTATAATGCCAGGGGACTGGCCAGTGCCTCTGTTCTGCTCCTCAACTCCTTCCATTCCCAATCCACCTTCTGAGTTCAGCATTTCTGCCACACTAGTGGTAACAGACTCAAGTTCAAAGACAACTTGTTCTTCAGGGATTTCTTCAGAGCCAGATAAGCTTGAGGAACCAGACCTAGCAGGAGCCATATTAAGGGTAGCCTCTAGTACAGTTCCTATTTCCACTTGTCCTGCTGTTATGGACTGACCAGTGAGGAGAGTGCTGCCTTCTCCTTTGTCCCTGACAGCGGAATTTTCTGATAGAACGTCCGGATGGTAAACTATGTGACATTCTTCAGAGTCTTTAACTGGTGCCGTTTCTCTCACGTCATCCGCATCTAAACTTTTCCTTGTTGTTGCACCTCTCCTTATGCGGACATTGTCCTTCCTACGCCCTCTAGTCATCCTCTTTCTTCCCATATTTTCCTCTTTTTTCTGAATGCTAACCTCCTCTTCTTCTTGCTTGATGTCTTGTTGGTCTGTCAAACAAGATGTTGTCTGCACATTTGTAGTCTTTTGAGTTGTCTTTTCATTTTCTGTATGAGCATCGGTAGGGGGATCAAGGACGTTGCTACATCGGAGTTCACTTGGTCCCTCAATGTTTTTTTGAGATTGGCTTGCCTGGTTCCTCTCATTTTGATCCCCAACTGTGACTAAATCAACTTCAAGCAGCAGGTTCTCCTTAATGTCATCCTCTGTGGTCGTCTGGAGATCAGATCCAGCACTAGGACGCAGGAGAACAATCGGGAGACTGTTTCCACTCTGTTGTTCTTGTGGCTTTTCATCCTCTGATGCAATAAGCCCCACTCTTTCAGTGTCATTAATGTGCGCTGGACTGTCTAGAGGGACTGCTGCTGTGTGGCTTAATGAAGAGTGTTTATCTATCAGTAGAGTTTTCATTTGTTCTGGTTTGGAGTGACAAGGTAAAACGGCTGGAGAAGGTGGGTGTAATAGAGAACAATGCTCTTCATAATCATGTGCAAGGGTGCCCAACGGTTTTATGTCTGCAGTGGTTGAAAAAACACATCTCTCCTCACATACACCATTTTCATAGCTTCCAGTGGCCAGGGGTAGAGATGGTGAAGGGTTCAAGGCTGGAAAAGAAACCTGTCCTTCTTTATCTCCTAAAGCAATCTCCCCCACTTCAACCTCAGTATCCCAATATGTAGCTGCATGTATGACCCCACAGTTAGCTTCACTCACTTTGGTAGGCTGGTGAATAACTACCTTAGTTACACCCTCAAAGATGTTGCCGTTGGTATACGTGAGCCCAGGGCTCTCCACAACATGCATTGCTTCCTTGTGCTCCTGGAGGGAGGACACTTCAGAGAACCTCTCCCCGCAGTCCTTACATTCAAGAGCCTGACGTGAATGAGAGGATGAAATCACACCCTCTGTCTCAACATTTGAGGTGGCTTTACGCTTTCTGGTAGTTTTTGGCTTGGTCAGATCTTTGTCAGTAGAGTATGGGAGTACCTGCAGACGAGACATCATATCAAAGGGTGTCGGGTTCTTTTTGGGTCTCCCCACTTTTTTCTGACCTACAGCCGTAAGCATCTTTGATTTCTTGTTTCTTGGTATCTTTGTTTTGTGTTGCGGTGTAATTACTTTTTGGGTTTTGGTCAGGGAAGGACAAAGCGAAGGCTCCTGTGGCTGACTTTGGCTTGCTGTAGCATCCAACTTGTAAACCTTTAATTGAGGCTGTTTATGACCTTTCAATAAAAGTAAGGAGCCAGGAGTTATTGGTTCATCTTCTTCACATACGGTGTTCTTTTCAAAATTCTGTCTTCGTCCCTTTGAGCGCTTTCTTTTTCTTCCATTGCCTGAAGGCTTCAATTCATTAGAATCAATGGGATTGCTCTTTTCGAGAACTCTTTGTTGTTTTGTTTTTTTAGGTATTGTTGTGCACACAATTCCTTTTTTACTTGCCGATTCTGGGTCTTTACCAAGTAAACTGTTTTGGCTTTTAATTTTATTTGGTTTCTCTGGAATTTGGGGCACTTTTGAGTCAAACAATGGAGAGGGTTTTAGTTTTGACTTGTTAATCCTTCTTTTGCCATTTCTGGCCTTTTTTTTTAATGGCAACTTTTCAATATCAACAGATGTATTTTTGACTGACCTTTCATACTTCTCCAGAACTGGGGTTTCCTTCTGATTGAGTACTGCTGGCTTTGAGGAGCTTTGTTTCTTTGTTTTTTTCCCTCTTTCTTTAGGACCAAATTTCACAACAAGGTGAGACTTTTTAGCTTTTTTCCGTTTGGTGGACTTTTTATTCGTTCTTGAAGGCACTACCTGTGAGGCTCTAATCAAATGGAACATATTTTCTTGCACCATAATATTTTGCTTTCTTTTCCGTATTTTCACCAATTCTTGAGCTGACATCATGCTTATGGGTACTTGTGAGGCCACTGGACTTTGATAAGTCTCTAATGGGGATTGTTGTGCATTTGAATTACTTTCAGTGTTTGAAGGTCCAGACATCCTGTCTTGTGTTGTCTGGACTTCTACATTCACTGTCTCACTCTCATTAAATTCTACTGATACTCTTTCAGATGATTCCTGTTCACAAACAGTAGGTGCTAGTTGTACAGAGCTTCTTTCTAATTCAGGATGAATAGGGTACAATTTAACCGTTTCTGTCAAGTCAATATCTCTATCATTATTAATTTGTAATTGATCGACAGTAGTTTCTTTAAGTTGTGTTTTTTCTTCTGTAGGCACAAAAGAAGGTGTTGGTACTTCCTGCTGGTTGGCATTTAACAGTGTGAGCTCCAACTCTATTGTAGGAATAAGTGTTGGAACAGAAACACTTGTCTCCTGTCCTATTACGTCTTGACCTGAAGTCTGCTCAAAACTACTTGTTACTGGTGAGGAGATATTACTACATTCTTGTGATACTAAGGAAGCGTATTGTAACTCCAGTGAGGGTAAATAGGTAGAAGTAA
>JAVQJS010026996.1:0-21853 GCA_036024795.1 Galaxias rostratus | reverse complement strand
TTGACAGACACACACACACACACACACACACACACACACACACACACACACACACACACACACACACACACACACACACACTTATATGCGCTAGTTTGCGTGTTGTTTTGGGGTTAAGCTACGTCGTTGGCAATTAAGCCTGATTAACGTTAAGATAGTAATTATAGGTGAATAGCTATATCAAAAACAGTAATTATGTAGCTCTACATGATCATTTTCAATAAACAATGGTGTGCATATAGCTGTTTTCTGGCACTTTGAGTGCGTGTGTCTGTGTGTGTGCGCGCGCGCGTTGGGGGGGTCGCGAAACATACGAGTAATTCAATTGATGGATCGACTTTTCCTAGTACTTAGTATTGTTGCAAATGTTTACTTAATAGGAACTGTTTTGCTATATGTTTTTAAAATGTCTTTGCATATGCTAAAACCTCTAAGCTGAAATGATTACAGCATCAAAGTAAGGTTAAATGCACAATTAAACTGCGGAACTGCAATCGTCTTACCTATCTATGAAGGCGGCCATCTTGATAATGCACATCTTTTAGACTCCGCCTAGTTTTGCTTCCGCCCACCAAAGACTGTGTAGGAATATCCAGATTGCAAGGAAAAATGCCGTACAAGTCAATTTTGGTATACACTTTTAAATAGGGATTCATATAATACCAAATTGCTTATTGTACTTTAAATGAATTATGGAAAATAAAATGGAAAAATACATTGCTTTGTGTGAATGTCGTGGTTCACATTTTAAGGGGCCGTCGTCCATGGAAGTCTATCTTGTATTTGGATCTTTATCCTGTCAGGCACGGACACGTCAGCTAAATAGCGGTACACTTGCGTGCTCTCATTGTGCCGCCTGCCACTGATGATCACACAAATACTGTATTTGCAACAATAAAATGATTGGTTTGATAAGTTGTTGTTAATATAGCAGGTCAATCTTACACTTGTGGCAGTTTTTATCAACACAAGTTACGTTTTGCATCTGTGACACATTATGATTAAATTTGGCACCTATTACACTTGTTTAATTGTTTATTGACATTGCAATATACACAGTATAGGATGTTACAACATCCGGTATGTCATATTACAAGACGAGCAATTCAAAATGCAATAATTTAAATTGGACTTCGGTTGAGAGCAGATATGTCATTAAGGGCACCATCCAGGATGTTTCGTTCATTTAAGCTCAGGACCCCTACAGAGGGCTTAATGGTGAACAATGACGTCTGTTGGCTCTATAAATTAATATATTTTCTGTGCGTTGGACCAGAGAAATAAGTAATAATAATGTATTTATTGGAATAAAATGTGATTAAGTGTGCAGTATACATGTTGTATCCCTTAGTGGACTAGACTTCAAGAATGTAGTTAGGCACCAAATAATGCAAATAAACCATACATTTTCCCTTCATTTATTTTATGCACTACATTGCTAATATTGGAGCAGTCAGAGGAAGATAGAAAATGGTTTAAAAAGTTGATACAAAAAGAAGTTGAGGAACTAAATTACCACAATAACTAAACAAAAACAACGTACACAATAAAAAACCCACAAAATACACTTCACTTTGTCTTGTTTTATAGTTGTCTCTTACAGTTGGAATCGCCAGCAGAGGTGTCCAAGCCTATCAATGTTTTTATGAAGAACACTATGGATGGGTGCCACATATCTGGCCACGTCACCGTCCCTCGAAAAGTCCCTGCAGAAAAGGCCGTTCTCTGCATTAAAGACAAACTTCTGAGGCATGGGCCCATTGCCCCGAACATACTCCCAGACAGCAAGCAGCAGTAACCTGACCTCAAAGGGCTTCAGGTATGGAAAGGCCTCGTGGACGTTGCCCAATACAGGGGGAAGGAGTTGGCCCTCGCCCATGCAGGACACCAGGAGACAGGATGCCTGGAGGTGCCACGGTGAATCCACAGCCAAAGCCTCCCGGGAGGCCTCCCAGTGGGCCAGCAAGGTGGCCAGGAGCCCCCGAAGCACCGCAGAGCAGTAGCAGAGAGCTGGCCGGCCAGCAGCCACCACGTGGAGCAGGGGCAGGAGAACAGGATGGGCCTCGAAGCAGCGGCGGATGTGAATGTCTCGCTCCATTGTTGTGCGAGCGTGTTCCTCGGGCGGCCATGACAGTTCTCCATTGGCTACGTCCGGACAGATGTTTTCTACCAGCGTCACGGCGATGACCTTGGCTGCCTCGGCGTTGATGGGCGGTGGCTCATCAGGGTCAGAAGGGTGGTGACGAGTGCCACTGTTGGTGCTGTTTATCCCAGGAGAGCTGCAGCACTGAACAGCCACAGCAAGGAGAGTCTGTATGTTCTAGAGGGATAGACAAACAATTAGCTGACTTGACTTCATGTACAACACTTGGATAGTAAGACTGTGATAATGATGAATATATTTACAGTCCATTAACGACATCTACACACTAAACAACTGTCTGCTGCCACAGTGCTGTTGTTCCACATTCTGTCAACAGAAACTCACCTGGACCACCCCCGCTGGGTCAGGGTGTGGCTTGGCACCCCGGACCTTCAGCCCCTTGCCAATTACCCCGGCATGGAACACAGACCACACACTGCCAGAGAAGTTGACTGTTGTACCGAATTGGCAGTTGATGTCGAGCAGCGAGGCTCCCAGGTCAGGGGTCTGGGATGGGGAGACAGGGGTGTCCCCAGCCATGTCGCTGGTTTGCCCACCGAACAGATCGGTGTTCCCCTTATGCAGTGCGCCTTCGGCCAGCTGCTGCAGAAGCGACTTGAGGCTGAGTGGAGAGTAGGCTGCCAGACGGGACAGTAGGAGAACCGAACAGTTCACCGCCTCTGTCGCTTGCCCTCCGTCCCTACCCACCTTCCCCGCTTCTCCTCTCCGTCGCAGGGCCTGGAAGAAGTAAGTGATGGCAGCCCGGGACACCAGCAGGAGGTGAGCGGGGGAAGAGGCACGTGGCAGGGGGCTACAGGAGAGCAGACGCACCGCGGCGTGCGAGACTGCCGGGTCGCCGTGGAGAAGCAGGCGGCAGAAGTCGTGGAGGTGGATTGAGACGGCTGAACCCACCTGCATGGACATGGAGGACTGGGCCCCAACAGCTCCTCCTCCGGCTCCTTTACGCTCCTCGTCTTGACTCTGAATGGCTGAGGCCAGGTTCAGAAGCAGTTGTCGGAGCTGCCTGGGCCCCAGGGTGTGCGTGTGGATCTGGGCCACGCAGCGGGCCACGGCAGCTGGGATCAGGCCAGGCAGGCATGCGGAGAGAGGAGTGTGGAGCTGCCAAGTAAGGGCCAGCTCTTCAGGGTTTCGGGCCTGGGTGAGCAGCTGACACAGGGCCTCAGTAGCCACACTGGGCCCCCCGTAGACGGAAAGTAGGCACAACAGCTGGTGCAGCCAGAGGTGGCGCTTCCGCTCCAGACGCAATGTCTCGGCACACAGCTCGCCCACATGGGCCTGCAGCTCCTCCAGGAAGGGCACCACCCGTTTGGCCTGGGAGGTAGTCTGGTGGTGGGGGCTGCCGTCCCCGCACTCTGCCCGGTTGTACACCAGCTTGTGGAGGTGCAGCAACAGCATCTGGAGCAGCCGGTCGCAGGCCTCGCGCACTCCTTCGTGGGGCGAGGGAACAGGGCCTGAGATGATGACCGAGGCGGGGGTGGCCGTGTCAGCCAGGAAGCGTTGCAGACGCACCCCACCGGCGGGGCTCTGGCTGATAAGGTGGACAGCCAGGCCCATCATGTTGTCTAGCTCTTCCTGGGGAAGGCCCTGGAGCAGAGCCTGGAGCTGCAGTAGAACGCCTGGCCGGAGGAGATCAACCAGCTCAGCTGACAAGGCACTCAGCAGGGAGGGGGACATGGCAGACAGCTGGAGGAGGAAGGGCACGGCAGCTTGGCGGAGCTGAGGCGAGCTCTCCCAGGAGGAGGATGACGAGGAGGAGGGAGGAGTCGGACCAGAGGAGGGGTTGAGGCTCTCCTGGAACATGCTGAGAAGCTCCCGACGGATGCTGTCTGAGTGGCGTGCTGCCAAGTGGCCCAGGATCCCTACGACAGAACCAATTTTGGGCACGCGGCTGCCCTTATCACTTCCGACCATCCCCGACCCTTGGTCCATGGAACCGTGGGCACAGAAGTCCTTGAGACCACAGGCCAGCACGCGGCTGATGATGGTGCCGGGGAAAGCGGATCCGATGTGGGCGACCACCCAGTCGAAGTGGGGCGAGTGCTGGACCGAGGTGTCAAGCAGCGCGTCCACGCAGGCGTCAGGGCACCAGACCAGCATGGCAGCGAGACACTGGGAGTAGGCCTCCATGAGGGAGCGGGTGGCGGCGCAAGACATCCACAGCTGCAGCAGCTCGTTGAGACTGGAGGAGCGGGGGGCAGCGCGGCGGCCTGCATGCTTGCTACTCAACTGGCCCAGCAGGTCCACAGCCCAGGTGGAGACAAGGGGAGCCCAGGCTCGTGGGTTGAGATGGATGAATTCTGACAGGACGCCATGGACCTCCTGGAGAAAACAGACAAAGAGAGAGAGAGAGAGAGAGAGAGAGAGAGAGAGAGAGAGAGAGAGAGAGAGAGAGAGAACAAATAGAATGTGAGAATAGAGTAAGAGGTGGCATGATAAAAAAAAAAGCACAAGTGTCCGACCTGTATGACATCCTCCAAGTTGGAGCTGATTCCAGTGCTGGCATCCCCTTCCATCTCCAGGTTGTGCAGGAAGGCCGAGACATATTCGTCATACACGCCCCTAAGATGTTCCAGCACTGCACCGCGGCAGGCAGGTACTGAGCGCAGTAGACGGATAGCACAGCGCGCATGCTCTCGGACACCAAGCTTTCGACCCAGCGACACATCCACACCACTGATGAAGGACTTGATCTCCTGGGACAGTTCCTGTGAGCTGAAAAAAAAAGATACATGCATGTGATTAGTAGACATGCATGTGCACCTTGATGAGAGTTTGGAATTACTTGACAAAAAGTGAGACACAGAATAAAAGTCAGTGGTCCTTACAGCTAGCTTCAGCTATTTTTCCCTTCTAAGTTTTTCAACGTTTCTGTAATAGGTTTAGGGGAAGCTTTTCAGCCAACTTCTATTCTTCCTACGTTCCTAAGTTCCTCCTATATGCTGAGTATGCAATAACGTTTGAGAAATTTCAACAGCTATCAAGAAAGCCTAGCTGTCCTAAGTTATATTAATTAGTCAATATTATTAGCGTTAGCTAATGTAAATTGGTGCTTTAATTTAACTCACCTCAATGCATTTTGCGACGTGTAACTGTGTGAGGTTTGCATCGTTGTAAGGGGGTTTCCGTCAAAAATGACAGACATCGCTTTTTCATTCAACGTAAAATGTTCACATTAATGATACCCTCTTGATTTTTATCTAATAGTATGTGGGATTTATAAGTTATAACAAAATATCAAAAGGGCGCCGAAAGACGGAAGTAAAGTCTTCCTCGATGATGACGGAAACCGGTACATAAACTGTTTGGTTGATTTACGCCATCTACAGATATTTTATGGAATTTCATAAACAACCATCTAGCCATCCATTAGCAAAATCGCAGGGGGCTGGAGCCTATCCCAGTTGACATTGGGCGAAAGGCGTGCACACCCTGGAGAGGGTTATCAAAAAGGGACACAGGACAACTCTCATGCATTCACACCAACGGACAATTCCGTAAGCAATCAACCTGCATGGTGTAAAACTGTGGGAGGAAACCGGACTTTCCGGAGGAAACCCACGTTAACATATTTCCGTTAAATATGAGGAGAGACATTTGAGGTGAATCCTAACTGAGAAGATGCATGTCAATTATGTAAATTATGATTTATTACGATGGCTTGGTGGTTAGCACTGTTGCCTCACAGCAAGAAGGTCCTAGGTTCAATTCCCACCCAAGGGTCTTTCTGTGTGGATTTTGCATGTTCTCCCTCTGTTAGCGTGAGTTTCCTCTGGATACTCCGGTTTCCTCCCACAGTCCAAAAACATGCAGGTTAATTGTTGACTCCGAAAATGTCCATAGGTGTGGATGTGAGTGTGATTTGTTGTTGTCTGTTCTTATGTGTTGGCCCTGTGATAGGCCGGCAACCTGTCCACGAGCATGGGATAAGCGGTATATGTAATTGATGGATAATAGAATACCCTCAGAACATTAAAGGTCACCTAATCGCTGGCAAGGAACAGACGGATGCAAGTTTGAACTAGTTAACACCTTATTTAATAATAATAATACATTATATTTATAAAGCGCTCAAAGATCGCTATTTGATTATAACAAGCTCATATAAGAGTTCAATGTTTGTTAACCTGGGGAAAGATGGGAATATTGGAATCAACAGACTTGCACAAACTGTTTTAACCCCCAGGCCATCAGGCTTCTCAATCAGTAACATTAACCTCAGGGATCACATTGATCACATGACTCTCCTATGTATGCTCCTTCACTTCCTATGTAAGTTCAATGTGCATCATCACAATCCTAGGCACATATTCATTAGCACTTCTACACTTTACATAATTCTAATATTTAATGCTCCAATTCTCACTGTCCAAATCCCCCGTCGGTACATATGTATATTTTATGTATATTTTTGTGTGATGTGGATTTGGATTTGTTCTACGTAGTTGCTACCTGCCATTTCTGTGCTCCGAATTACCTTGTGTTATACTGTGCACTTGACAAATAAAATACTTTGAACATAAAAATTAACTGTTAGAAAAGAAACAGGATCATTAGGGAACACCTGTTCTGAAATGTTTGAGAATGGTAGCTGTTTATTGCATTACTGGATATCTTCGGTTTTGTTTTAGGCTTAGAGAAATGTATGTAAAGCCTGGCAATTTATGTACAATTTATGGGACTCTGCAGACCTCCACTGTTGCTTATTCTTAGCCTAATAAAACCTACTCTTCTGAACCTTTGGCTTTCGAACTTAAGTACTTGGGGCTATTTAGAGTATTCTAGAAAATACACATTCATTAGTCACGTTAGTAGTGTCATAAAAGAAAAAAATAAGTCTTGTTTTGAGGGCTGTACTTAGATTTCGGCGCCATGTTTGATTAGGTAACAATGTGGCTTTTAACCGTGTTGTCGTAGGCAATGATTCTAGTCAGGTGATCGTTGACAGCTGAGGTTTTGTCTTTACCAAGGGTCGGCCCAGACCAATTTAAATACAACTTCGAAGTTTTAATTACATGACAATATATCATATAACATACCTACAGGTACGTGAATAAAAAAACGACATTATTGAAATGCTTTGGTCGGAAATCGATGTTATTGCATTATTAAACGTTACTCCCGATTTTGTCATCGTTTGCTTTGTAGCTAGCTTCTGTTCTGGCGTATAACAGTAGCCTGTGCATTATGACATATCAGTGCAACTTCAGAATGCGATCAACATAAATGCCCTCTGTCTGATATAACAATTTCATTTGTTTTTATGACGACCGGAAGAACCGATTTTTGTTGTTGTTGCTTTGACTAGATATCTGCCGGTCTATTGCGTTAACGACATTCGGTGAAACAAGTTATTAACGCTAACTAAAGTGAAAAGAGAGTTAGTTGCAGACTGCCAACAATTGTGCGCACCCCCCAAAATCTTTCCTCTGCCACCAAAAAATACTTCAAAATAACCAAATATCAACGTTTTTTTTATAAATGTGTTCTTAGCGTTTATATAAAACACTTTAATCAAATATCTGCCCCCCGTTTTTATGCTACTGCCACTAATCGAAAAGCTTACTGCCGTACGTGTAAAATGTTAGTCTAGAGCCCTGGATTGTATAATCTACAGCTACTGCGAAAGTGTTAGGTTGACCAGTTCATCTCAATAAAAAATTTGTTTTATCTGGTGATCCACAGCACACTCTATTCTAAACAACTTAATCACAAACATGGCTCCTACACTGGTAAGTAAAGCTTGCAACGTAACTTAATTAATCGTTTACAGTGATTGCTTTTCATAGAAAAGTTTAAATACCTACTATTCTGAATAATCTTATCTTGTTTGTTTACTGTTGAATTATACTTGCTTTTTTCTTATTTGGATGACATTGCTCCTAGGCATAGACATATGTTGAAATTAACACATTGCAAATTTCTTCCATGTTCCCTTATCAGTATGATGAAAAGCCAGAGATTGGGGATTTGATCGAAATTTTTCGCGGTTCGTACCAGCACTGGGCTGTGTACATAGGTGACGACCTAATTGTTCACTTGGCACCACCCTGTGAGTGATTCTTTGGACTGTTTTTGCCCTGACCTATTTAAGATCTTAGTTGGAACAGATCATTTAAAGTTTTGCATGTTCAAACAATGTGGGGTCAATCTTGGGTCCCCACCACTGATACCAAACAGGGTACAACTTTTCTATGTATTTTTGATCCCTGTCTCTGACTCTTTCCCTTAAGACTTTCACTCTTTTCCCCTTTGTCCCCCCCAGCGGAGGTCCCTGGGGCGGGGGCCAATAGTGTGATGTCCGTCTTCTGTGAGAAAGCGGTGGTGAAATGCGAGGACCTCTGGGAGGTGCTGGGCACTGATCAGTGGTGCATCAACAATGGCATGGACCAGAAGTATGAGCCCCGGGACGCCAGCATTATCGTGAAGGAGGCCCGTAGTATGGTGGACAAGGAGCTTCCCTATTGTGTCTTCAGGGGGAACTGTGAGCACTTTGCCACCGAAATGAGATACGGCAAGGCAGAGTCCCGCCAGGTGGGTGCTGCATGTTGTGCTCTCTGACTCTCATAAAATCTGTCAGTATAGATATGCAACACTATTGTGTTTATCCCTAATGAAGACTAATGTTTGATCTCAGAGTAAATCGAAGCGATGACTCAGTCAGTTGTTAGAAGACTGGGTTTAATTTTATTTTGTTTTGTTTTTTTACTTAGGTTCGTAAAGCTGGCGAGATGGCCATGGCAGCGGGCGTGGCCACAGTAGTTGGCCTGGGGCTAGTGGCTCTAGCTGGGGCAATTTTTGGAGGCGGTAGCAAAGAGAAGAAAAATTCTAAATGAGCTTAGACTGACAATTAAAGAATAATGCCTTTACGACAACGCACTGCCAAGTCCTCTTATTTCAAAAAGATGGAAAAGGGGTTGGACTTCTCTTGCGTTCTCTTCCCTCTTGCATTTATCTTGCCTGGGGATATCCCCACCTACCAGCTATTTTGTTTGAATATTTATAAGAAGCAAATATGTAGTAGAATAGCATTTTGGATCATCATGAATCCTCATCTAGAAACTCTAGTGCACAAAGTAGATTATTTTACAGGTGCCAACAGAATCAATTTACCATACTATACGCAGTGGTTTGCTTGTTGCAGTTCAGGGTTAAGATTTTGTTGGGATTCAGTACTTGTGGTAAAAATCTTACTTAAAAAATAACATGGTTTGAAAGCACAGGGTACAATGCAATGCACAGTGTCTAGGGAATTGAAGAATCCTTGCCACTAATGAAGTTTCTACAGTGCAGACCATTAGACAAAGTTTGATAATGTTTACAACAATACAGTTGTCATATCTGTAATTTTCTGTAACTGGTTTAATCTGTACGTATTAATCAATACATGGTTCTGCTTACATTAAATAAATTGTTTAGAATTTTTAATGAGGCTGCTATATTATTAACTGCCAGTTTGCACCAAGTTCAATTGTTCAATATATGCTTATATTTTAATTTGTTGTTTTCTAAAATTGTTTCTTTAATATAATATAACATAAACATATATTAAATAAATGTGCCGGTTGAGAAATAAACATCTATTTATTTGACTCTGACCTATTTTATTATAGTTTTTCTGTAATTCATAGTAGCCTTTCTCAATTGGCTAAATGAAATGAAAATGAAACTGCTGGACTACTAAACGGCACCCGGAAAAACCAAAGTGATAACACTCTACTCGAAGAAGTCAAGCAGCAGCATGGCCCCAACGCTGGTAAGAAAAGAAATTTTTTAATTTGTACCTTGGTTTATTAAAGTACTTTTCTATTTGATATATTTTTTTTAAAGTTTTATTGTTTTGGTCAGTCTGACGTAGTTCGCAAAAATATGTGGGGGTTTGAGTATCTGTATCTTGTTGTGGCCAAATCTCAACGCAAATCTACAGATGTTTTATGTTTAAATTGTCTACTCTAGATTTAGCATAGTTAATGATGACAATCCATTGAATTTGCCAGAATAAATTGTTGGTTATACACCAGTCTGACCCAGGAGCAAGTTGAAACGTGGCACCTAGAACAATCATCCAAAAAGTCAAAAAAGTTAATGATCAACACACGTTAAGATAATATAAAAATCTTTCCCACTATAGTTCTGGCAGTGGGTTCACAGATTGGTGATTTTAGAGCAGTTTATTCATGCGTTATTCTTTTTTTTTCTCTCCACAGTATGATAGAAAGCCAAACCCTGGAGACTTGATTGAAATTTGCAGGGGACCGTATTGTCACTGGGCTCTGTACATTGGTGATGACCATGTTATTCATTTGGTTCCACCCTGTGAGTGATATCATTTTTACTCCGTGGGTTAAATTTGGTGTGGTTCTTTATAGACCTGCTTCAAGATTTCTCTCTGAACTGTTTCTACATTCGCCCGTTACACTCCTACCTAGAAACATAGAGTATATCATATTGAATGTCCTCTCCCATATTCCTATGCCTTTTTAACTCGTTTAATTTATTGTCTTTTCAATCTTTAGCTGAAGTTGCAGGTGCTGGAGTCAACAGCTTGATGTCTGTGGCATATGACTATGCTGTAGTGCAGTATGACTACATCTGGAAGGTGGTGGGGATGGACAGTTGGAAGATCAAAAACTTTTTGGACGACAAATACCCGGTCAGGGCGATCCACATTATCATCAAGGAGGCCCGCAGGCAGGTTGGCAAGAGACTGCCCTACAATATCAGGAGCAATAACTGTGAGCACTTTGTCACGTCGCTAAGATACGGCAAGGCGGAGTCCAGGCAGGTAGGCAAACCTTTACTCTGTGGGTTTAGTCAGAGTTTCCACTGTAGATCTTGTTAACACAAACAAACTGAATTTAGAGGGCACAAAGGTTTTTACATGTCCTGGCAACATTGCAATAATCTTTGGATTTTTAATACACTTCAACAAAAATATTATTTACCATTCATTCTAAAATCCGTTGTAGCAGTTGGCATGATGACCCTCCACTTTGTTTTACCATACATCTCTACAGGTGCAAAATGCTGAGATCGCTGTAACTGGAGGCATACTTGCGTTTGTCGGCTTTGGTGTTGCGCTTCTTATTGGGTCAGCACTAGGACAGAGCAGCAGAGAGAGGAAAAATGAACAGTGATTGACACCATGCATCCATTACCTACAAGGCATCTCAATCAGCA
Organism: Galaxias rostratus; assembly: GCA_036024795.1. NCBI lineage: Eukaryota > Metazoa > Chordata > Actinopteri > Galaxiiformes > Galaxiidae > Galaxias > Galaxias rostratus. Next base: position 10,512 of record JAVQJS010026996.1, on the reverse strand, counting down.
GCCATGAATAGCCTATTTTTTCATCCTTTATATATTGCAATACTTTTCCTATACAAAATAACCAATGGATGTAGTTGAGGAACATTTGACCAACGAATTGACTTTAAATGTATTCTGGTACATTCTACACTATTTTGATTGTACATACTTGATTCAGGTATAAAAAACCTTTCTTACTGGTTGGGCCTCACATTATCTATAGTAGACTTGGAGACAGACTACCTGCATAGACAAGATCTACATAGTATAACTTATTTTAAATGTGGCTAAAACCTTATGAAACTGTCCAAAGGAATGCTTTATTTATTAGACTATTTATACACTAAAATACAATGTATTTGAATATATTTCATATATTTAAACATGTATGTTTTGTTACATCTTATTTAACACCTTATCAACTTGTTTTTGTGAGCACCTCACATAACAAATCAAGGAATGCATTGTAGTGGTTTACTTCCAAAGTTATTAAAATCAGCCCTGCAATGGATTGGCGATCCGTCCAGGGTGTACCCCGCCTCTTGCCCGAAGTTAGCTGGGATAGGCTCCAGCCCCCCCGTGACCCTGCATAGGATAAGCGGTTGTGATAATGGATGGATGGAAGTTATTAAAATCGGTGTTAAAAATAAAGATGAATATGCAACATCCGAAATGTGTCATAGTATTTATTTTGGAATCGCTCACATCGTAGACATTTCTTCCCTCTATAAAACACTATTTGTTTATGCCGTTGCCATATGACAACAAGGAAATATAATATTCCACATCCGCTCTTGATAAAATAATACTGCAAATTTCCTCACCTGGGCTATTGGCCCCATTTATGACTGTCCTGCTACTTATGCATATTGATACCGGTAAACAGCACAATATTATAGTATTCAAAATAAATCTGTTGACTCAGGAACAGTCCTTTTTTTGAAATGCAGCCGAGACAACAGGGTGGCTGTCAAATAAGGGCACAAACAATAGTGTAAAGGACAATAAGTTCTTCTCATTAGAATCTCCCATTTTTTGCACAGGGTGTTCATTCATTTAGACTAAACCCATTGCTTTAGGAAACCTTGTATGTTATATGCATTTTAATAATAAACTGTAATGGAAGCCAACCTTGGACAAAGAATATGGCTGCTAAAGCCTGCCTCTGGGTTCAGAACTTCAAACTGTTTGACAGTAATTGCTTTGGAACAAAACAAGTTTGATAATGGAAAAGACGACAAAGCAACAAAGAAGTCACATGACTTAAAATATTTCAGTTCTATTTGAGTCACAATGGCTGGGTCTGTGTACGGTCACCAAAGGCTTTTATTTAAGACGATAAGTCAGCAATCATTTCAAGTTGTTTCTGTCTGTTCTGTTGCTGTGTTAAAATCATGATTATCTATACATCCAACAACATTCTGTGGCCTCTCTTTTATGACTGTCTGTGATAAGTTACATAGAATCAGCAATGTTTTTTTTTAACTTCGTCGGACTGTGAATTGATTAACAGTCAACATACCACACAAATTCTCTCTCGCGCTCTCTCTCTCTCTCTCTCTCTCTCTCTCTCAAAGGCATTTTTAGACAAACACTGATATCTATGTACAGTATTATGTACTTGACAGTGGAAACAATGTAGGTTCATAATATAAAATCCAATGAAGTGATAAGGAAAGAAACCCCAATCCAATAATAGTCTGGACAAATCCCGTTTGACACGTTGCTTTCCACTTCCATTCAGATATATTCTCAAGAGAATCCTTGCACTGTTACAGTCGCTGTAACGCTGAACAGGTCAAGGGTCCCATGCCATACTCGTGTATGTATGCATAGGAACACAACGAGGATACCTCCATGTTCATGGAGACAGACCAGTAGAGTTCCCTTACCATCCCAATCCACAACTTGACATTTCTGGGACGGGGAGGGCTGGTGGTGCTAGGTTGAGCCAGGGAGTAAAATCCACGGCAGTCTTTATGACTCCACGCTAAACATTGCCAACACAACTCACTCCATCCCCATCCTCTCTGTTGTTGGTGGAATGGTAACACTCCCTCCAACTTGGGAGTCTGTCTCTCAGTCGCCTTACTCTGCTCCCTGGCCACGCCACCCACGCTTGTTTCACCCTCCGCCATCAGTCTAGTTTTCGTACCCCCAGTTTGAGAGGGCCCTTGGCTGCCTTCCGCTCCGCCCGCTTGGCCTCTAGCTCCTTCCTCCTCTCCTCACGTTTCTTTTTGGAAAGCTCAGCCTTGCTGAGGCCTGGCATGACAGAAACAGAAAGGACAAAGGTAAACACTCAGGCGATAGACACTTGGAAGTCAAAACACGATGCATGACCGTCAGTCGGTGCAGTTACATAGGAGGATGAGTTTTCCAATGGCGCGGCCAGGGTGCTCAGAAAGCCTAACCCACTCCCCGGGAGTGTTCAGCCAGCACAGTGAAGGGATTTAAATGTCCCTTAGAGGAGCAGCCATCTTCTGCTCAGACTCACCCTGGCTCCCATCCACAGACTCCCAGTTCTCCTCTGTGCCCCAGCCTTCTCCAGTCTAAAAGAGAAATTATAGCACAACAAATATAAAATTACCTGCTCAACCCTTTTGGATTCTAAATGTAAAACCACAAATGAAACGCGCTCAACCCAATACATCTGCTACTTCCTATTTCTGTCAAGGGTGAAAACTTTTTTTATTAGCAATGTGACATTGGCAAAGGGCCAAGTTGGATTTAATGAGGCCGGGCACTCCTCCCTCTCTAACTTTCCAGTATTTTAAGTCTAAAAAGCCCATCTTCAAATGCAATCAGTACCGCCCATCTGTTTCCTTACCATAGCAGCGGGCGTAGCTCTCTGTGCCACACTGGCAAACAGGTCGTTCTGATTGGCTCCTTTTGCTGTGCTGCTGCCCCAATCATACTCGCTGGCTAGCCGCACGCCCTCTGGTAGGGCCATTGCATCTGCCGAGGGGGTTTCCTCTTCCCAGTCGTTGCCCCACCCTTCCTCGCCCGGGGTACTTTGACCTTGCCCGTCAGTCTCTTTCTCGTTTGACCAGCTGTCGTCAGCATCCCAGCCAGAGCTGCTCCAATCAGAGCTCTGCTTTTTCACAGCTGTTGCAGAGGTCCCACCCAACTAGTGTAAAGCAAAAAAAAGATGTGAATCTTCTACAAATTATTTACGAAAACAGCGGCAAAGACCTTTTATCATTTGTAATACATGACATGTGTATGATTGAATCATCCAGGCTTTTGTCAGAGAGAACAGAGAGGAATAAGACTCCTGTTCTCCGTTCAGGTAGGTGGGACAGCTAAACCGGATCCACTTCCTCCTTAATAACGTAAACAGAACAGAGACCAAACCCATACCGCTCGCTCACTGGCCTTCTTTTTTACTGATGTCCCTGCTCCTGACCAATCCGAGGAGTTCCAGTCATCTGGTTCTGTGTTCACTTTCTCTGGATCCTGTGGGTGAGTTTAAATCACTTCAAACAAGGTAACTTGACATAATACAATAACTACCAACAATGCATATCTCTAGAAAACTAATATCTCCATTTGAAATGAGCATGTCATTTTTTCGCGACCAATAACGCACCTCCAAACTTCCCCAATCTTCATCATCCCAACGATCCCCGGTCGGTTCGTCTGTTGTCTCTTTCACATCCAGTGTCTCCGTTTGGTTGACCGAGCTAGAGGCAGCGGTGTGAATTGTAGAGGCTTGTTGTGGTTTGGCTTGAGGGCCTTCAAGAGGAAAACACACGTTTTACCATTGTGAAACAAAACAGCATATACTTACCTCCAATTTTGTAACTGGCTTTTTAATTTTTTTTATTTTATTATAAATTTTGCCCTAAGGTAGTTTGTAATGAGAATGTTGACGCACGCTGAATAAAATAAGACCTCAGTAGGTGGTTGGTAGTTCACCCTCACTTACCGGTAGCCGGTGCGCCATCTGTTACAGCGGTAAGAGTACTGGTGCGAGGCGGAGCAGAAACCCCAGCTGGCGTGCTCCCAGCCTGGGCGCCCCCCTCTGTCCCTGGGGCGTTACGGATGAGTTTGGAGGTCAAGGACGACACGCCCGTCACCGCCCAGCCTGCCCAACTGGAGGACGCCCCTGTTGGCTGTGTGGACGACATCACATCCTTTTCTAGAGAACAGAGTGCCAAAAACACTGTCAGAAATCACCTTCACATTCTACCGAGGGTGGATTGAGTCTCTCTGAGTCTACCCACCAATTTCCGTCAGTTTGGCTGGGTCTTCTGAAACTGTTTCGAGCTTGGTTAGAAAGCTCTTGACAGCCTTAAAAGCCTACAAAACAAAAAACACAATTGACGGAGAACAGAAAGACAATAGGATGAAGAAACTAAAAGCATGGAAATCTTTTTAAAACTGTAAAAAGCAAATAGTTAATAATATTTGTGCAGCCCTGTTCTCACCTGGTCTCTGACGTTCTTATCCGGGTCGACCGTGAGGGTACAGAGCGTGGGCAGAACACGCCCGGCACTCTCCGTCACGCTGTAGAAGTGGTGCGTGGCGGCAAAGCACAGCACGCCGGCGGCTCTGGAGGCAGGGAACGGGTCCTTGGTGGCCCGCGAGAACGCGGAGATCAACACGCGCTGCCGCGTCTGAGGGAGGGGAACAAAGGCCAGAAAAGGAGAGTTTGCTCAAACAGAGGAATGAAAGAATGCAGAGTTAAACAGAGAACATGTAGAATAACAATCAGGGACAGGACATCTGACTGGTGTGGTGTGGTTGGTGGGGCGTGGTTACCCCAGCATTGAGGTAGGGGGCGATCTTGCCCAAGCACACAGTGGTGTTACAGCGGATGGGGCCCTGCTCGTCGCGGGCCTGCAATCGGGCAAAGTGGCGCATAAGCTCCTGGTTCAGGTTGGCTTCGTTCAGCTTGGGCGCCAGCAGCAACATGGACTAGACAGAGAGGGACACAATCAGACACACCCTAAGTGGGAAGACAATGCAGGAAACGAGTCATTAGGTAACCGCTCTATTACTTGAACCCGGTTTGGGGAGTAAGGGGGCTAGTGTGTTAGGGAATGGTGGGTACAATATAATTTTTACGGAATTGTGTGTATGTGAGCTAGTGAGCGAGTGAGAGAGATACCTTGACAGTCTGCTCTCTAATGGCAGGGTTGGTGTCTGTAAAGCCATGGACAACGTGAGGAAAGATCTGAGAGTTCACTGCAGCCTCGTTCAAATACTGGATAAACTGCTCCATCTAAGCATGAAAAGAGGGAGATGTCAAAAATTAACAGCGCTAAAACAAACAGATAGCAAACAGATTTGCTAAAAATGTAAACCACCAAACGATAAGCCTGAACAGAGTTGTTTATATCTCAATACCCATCTGATTTCATGACTGGTTTAAGTAGTAAATGTTAAGTCAAACTCCATGCAAGATTTATTGATCTGGTCCGAGGACTATCGGGTGTGTAGATAAATGCACAGGCCGGCTTCATGCAGACGGGCTCCTGCTCTCGGAGTCTCATACGCTGCAGTACCTGCTGCAGCAGTCGTATCCTCATGGCGCGGTCGGTGGAGGAGAACATCTTTACGATGACGGGGATGATCTTCTGCTGGTACTCCTCGGTTGACAGGAACTTCCCCACCTGGAGACAGATTGGTAGCGGGATGGAGAGAAGTGAAAACTAACTGTCAAAAAACAAGTAAGGAATGACATTCAAGTCAGAGCCCTGACCAAGGCACTGGCAAAGGGTTGGAGCTGGTCAATGACTCCCTACATGGCCAGTACGCCACTGCAAAATAGAACCTGTTCTCAGTTGGACTCTGGTTAAATGCGAATAATAAAAACGACAAAACGAGTATTAAGAATCAAAAAGCCTGCGGGAATTATCAACTACCATGTTTCTGACACTTTGCGTCTGTCCACGGATAGTACCCACCTTGAAGAGTGGTGTCAGCACTACAGCGCCGGCGTTGCCAAACTCAAAGGCAGTGAGCAACTGAGGCAGGACCTTGTGTTTGCAGAAGTTCTCAGGGAAAGAATCCAAGTTTTCACTAAGGTCCTGGAAGAACTGCTGTTTCTCCGCAGGCTCCTTAATCTAGAATACACAAATATAAACACACACAGAGGGATTGAAACAGATTGAAAAAAAGGGGTTTCTGCTTTGTATACAAGTCATTTTAAAGCAGTGTGTGTGTGCGTGTGGGTCAGACAGAATGTACCTGGATCTCCTCCAAGAAGAGGTTGCTTTCCACAAAGCTGTTGCTGAGAAACCCTCCAGGGGCTCTGCAGTTCTGGAGGAAACGGGCCGGATTGGGTCGGGCACGGGGGTTGGCGCCAACCAGCTCACAGTAGTGGGGCACCAGAATCTTAGGGACCTAGCAAGACGGTAAAAGCAAAAGACTAACATGTTGTCACTTCGCTAAATTCTCATCCTCAGTTTCAACTGCTAAAGGATCTTTCTGACAATCCAGATTCTCAGAGTACACCTCTAACTCCAGAAGAAAAAGCAACAACTAGGATATATAGGCTCTTCCTTGCCCCCTCCATCTATCTTAACTTTTTCAGTCCTGGGCCCTCTCAACTTCTGTCTTTATACAGAGTCACTTGGCTCAGCCATACATCCACATGGCCTGTCCCATCACTGCTTTGAAGATGACACTCAACTAATGTCTACCTCCCGCTGACACCCAGGTCTTAAAATGAGACCAAAGATTTCAAAGAAGAATAAAGGGAACCAGCATTTTATGGAGTGTTTTGAAGGGCAAGGAGCAATAAAGATGTTTGTGCAGGCTAATCAATAATTTGAATTGTTAGCTAACATAACCGTGATGATAAAAAGGGTGGATGGTCAGTACCTTTCCCAGGGAGCGGAGGGAGGAGGCTCTTGCCATGGGCCCATTGAACACCTCCCAGATCAGGCAGCCCAACCGCCACACATCGCCTGCCCTGGAATACACACACAACAAGAACTATTTTAATACAAAACTCTTAATATTAATAATAAAACAAACAATGTTACAAACCAGAATAAATTGACAAATCATATCAGTGTCTGTAATGTTCATCTAATTATTTGGATCCTCCTCTCATCAATTTCATATACTGCCCATCACTCCCTCTTCCCCCAAAGTTATCATCTTCTCCCTTTACTCTTTCTCTGACCATTTATCTGCAGTGGAGCTGTTGGGTGTCTCAGGAGGGTCGTATTTCTCCATGTCTGGGTAAATTGATTTTGGGGTCAGTGAGGCTCCTGCAGGGTCACCCTGCTCCGGGGTCACGTGATCCAAAGCCCCCAGCTTCCATTCTCCGGCCCGGTCCACAAAAACGGCCCACATGCCCAGGTTGTTGTGCAGCAGGTGGCAATCATTGATGAGAAAACTAAGGGCTTTCTGCAACAAGAAAAGGCCAATGGCAATATTTGTGTGTGCAAAAAAAGAAAGTTGATGGATATTGTGTATGCATATCAGAAAAAGCAAAAATAGAGACTTTGGGTTGAATTAACTTGAATAGTGATACCGACCACAATCTGATGGAGGCCCCAAGACACCTCCAGCTCCCCAGAGCCACCCTTCTCAGCCTGGGTCTTCAGGTGGGCGGCCAAGGGGGTCACCTGCTCTGTCACCAGGTACAAGCTCTTCTCTGTCTGCAACAACAACACTGTATATCAACTACACAGGGGTGTATACAGAACACAGTGAACACTGTTTACGTCACCAATAGTCAAGCCGTGAACGACTATACAAAAACAAGATGACCACAAACTTCAATAATACGGGGCACCACAAAGACATTTGCATAAAACTGATTGCAATTGTTTCACATTTTCAAACTCACCCCATTCTGAATAACATCCAAGGAGAGTGAGATAAAGGAAGCTAAGACACTGGTATGGGTCTCTTGGATAGATAAATAAATGTGATACTTGACAGAACTACAGAACAATAAATGTGATACTTGCCATATAGTAAACTATACATACACAATGGTAGTGTGTAGCCCTTATGAAGGGGAGCTCAGGGGTGGGTGGTTGTACATAAACACCACATGCTTCCATGGAACATAAACGACCAAAAACACACCTCTAGTCCATCAACATATGCCAAGATGTTGGGGTGACGAAGAGTCTTCATGCGTTTGAAAGCTGTCTTGGCTAGCTGAGTCTGCTCCTCTGTTCCCTGTGTCACATCATACACAAACAAAGACACCGGCTCCCCACCTGTCTAAATGGAAACATACAAGCTAAATTCAATTTGATTCTTAAATACATCATCATCATTACACTAAATAGCTCAGAGAGCAAACTGTTCATGTGGCATAACATGTTTGCTCTCTGAGCAATCCAGTGTTATTAGGGTAGCAACGCCTGGATAAGCAGGGGAGCTATCATTTAATGGCCAAGGGACGATATTAAAGGAATCCAACGACGCATCAGTCGACATATTGATCAAGCTAATGTATTAAAGTGTACCTTAAGTTATTTTTAGGGTAATACCAGCCTAGATGATGAAAAGCAACAACGTCACCTCCGTACAGTTACACACAGTTATATGTAGCACATTAGTTGGACTAAAGTCTGAAATAGGTTTAAAAATTCGGAGTCGAAGCTACATTAAACAAAAAGTTTTGATAATAGAGTAATGACACATGACATCGACGTTTTTTGTCTGTTGACATCGTGGAATGTTCAGTGGATCTGTTGTGTAATGTTTGACGTGGCGCGAATAGGTTACGTGGCTGAGCTAACTGACTGCCAGGTGGTAACTTAGTAGTAGTTCCGTGTTAGTAACTATATCCATCCACGTCATCTGTCGAAAATTAGCCAATATGCCATCAACTATGTAACAAATACATGTGACTGGTTTTCATCACACGTAGTTAATGTAGATTACATTAACGTTAGATAGCTACTGTCTGCTACAGGCCAGGCAGGGCCCAGTCTGAAGCTTGACAAAGTACGAATATTGCTAGTATGCTACATGGCTAGCTAATTTAGTCAGCTAGTTGCTATTTGTGGTTGTTTGTAACTTACCTTTCGCTTGCCTCGATGTAGCGTCCATATCCCGGACGATTCTTGCGTATCAAGTAAAATTTCATAGTTAAAATCTTTGATTGGATCCCGGGCAAAAAAGGACCACATCTCCCCTGTCCTTCACTACATCAAACACACGAAAAACTATGGCGACAAATAGCTAGAGTAGTCTTAACGTTATTATGTAGTAAACTTCTGCTTGCTATTGTTGTGCCAGCGCTAACTTTGCTATCTTGGGTCGCTACAACGATAGCAATCTAACACCGCAACGTTGCACAGCTCTAGCAACAAGCGCAAGAGGGAGCTTCGTCTCCGCCGGTGGAAATCACGTATCCTCTCATAACGTAGCCAACCTTGAATCCTGTATTCCTGTTTCCCAGATGTACTTTGCCTAGGCCAGCGAAATTACCCTCAGATGACCATGTCGATATATTTACAAAAGTGGAATTGCCATGGCAAGAGTTAATGAAAAACATATTTGCTATAATTTATTGAATATGTATTTAAATGCATCATTGCTTATACACGAGGCTTTAATGCTTTTCCTTATTTAAATGTTCTGTATTTTTTTCTCCCTGCAGACTAATGTATGATGTGCCCTGGATGGTTTTACTTTGGCATCAGTTATTGTCAGGGCTTTTCTGACGCCTGTACTCAGACGAATTTTCAACTACCATATTTGTAGTTAGTTTTAACCCCCGTTTTCTTCACGTTTGAGTTGCTCTGACCGGTTGTATGAACTTGTGCAACGTATTTTCAAACACATAGACGTTAATACCGAGTGTTACTGTTTGAAACTAGTCTTATCCGTCAGTGGTGAAAACAACCATCTTACAGATAACCCAAGTTGGGTTAGTTTCAGCTTTTGTCAAACTTCTGAACTTACAGAGAAAAGGATCTTTGGCCAGCATTTGAAATAAATCTAGTTTGCACTTACTTTGTTTCGATTCTCATCAGTAATCTTTTGACATCTTTATTTCAAATAGTAATTGTGCATACAATTCCACGAGTAGCCTACTAAAATGATATGTCCTTGGGGGGTACACTCCCGATACATAGAAAATGTGTGAAGGGACATGCTCATTTTCGGTCAATCCAATTTTCCCCATTACATTTGGGAAGTCATTAAACATAAAGTACTTTTAGGGGCCTTAAAAACAAGGTAAAATTAACCCAGAATAGAATTCTAAGGTATGTTATGTAAAGACCATTTTGATAAGCACGCATATAGTCAACCATGATGACTATTGTTAGCCAGTCAGATCACAGGACACAGCAGCTCCTGTGTAGGCTATGATCCTCAAATAAAATCGCTTAATTAAGATTATTTTACCAAATGTAAAAAAAAAAAAAAGAGTTTAAGTCATTAATTTGACAGGCCATAACGTGTACATTTTTAGAAGGGTTCATTATCCATCCATCCATCCATTGTCAGAACCGCTTATCCTATGCAGGGTCGCGGGGGGGCTGGAGCCTATCCCAGCTGACTTAGGGCGAGAGGCGGGGTACACCCTGGACAGATCGCCAA